>VRLP01001002.1:0-158796 GCA_009660295.1 Lophius piscatorius | reverse complement strand
TGATTATGGCGGCTTTTAGGGCAGATGGAACAAAGCCGGCCTGGAGGGATTGATTTATTACAGCGGTGATCAGGGGACTGATGGAAGAGATGTTAGTTTTCACCAGGGCTATAGGAAAGGGGTCGAGGGCACAGGTGGAGGGCTTCATTGTCCTGATGATAACCTCAACCTCCTGCAGTGAGATTTCTGGGAAGCACTTTAGAGTTCATATTTCATATTAGAGTTTCATATTTCTGTGACAGGCAGCTGCGAGAGGAAGAGGATTTGACAGCAGCCGTTCAAACCGAGGCTGCGTGATCAGGTGGAGTCCTGATGGATGTTCCATTAAGCTCCTGACATCCACATGGAAAAAAACAGGATGTTGTGATGTTCTCTGTCAGAGGAAGCCCTTCGGATCACAACTTTATCTTTACACGCGTAGCATCTTCTTCATCGTCCTTCAGAACTCTAATCTCACCTTTTTCTCACATCTTCAGGAGGAAGATGTTCAGGTAGGAGTGATCGGTCACATCAAGCCCACAGAGCTGCTTTATTGGCTGTGACAGGCATGACTGACAGCTTTGAAGAACCTGTTGTGGAACAAAACTCACTCGAACGACAACGGATAGATAGACGCACTTATCTGCCATAACATTACAACCACCTGCTTAATATTTGGTAGGCCAAAGGAGCTCTGCTGTTTCCAACAGTTCATAATAAAATATGAAATATTGGAATAAAATATTATACAAACACGATAGATCTCCTCGAGATGATTGATAAAAATGAAATTTGGGCTAAATTGGACCAACAGTTGAGAAAAGATGACCTGAAAACTTTCGGCGATAAACTTCCCCCATAGTGTTGGGAATATACAAGCGGCCTTCCCCAAAATCATCCCTGTTCTTCCTCGCGCTTGATCTATGAAAGTAAAACATTTTTAAATAATCCGTACAATAGTTTTTCAGTCATTGCGTTAACACGAAGGACTCGCGGTGCCAGCGGATATGGTGGCGGCGGCAGCGGCGGTGGCGGTGATGATGATTACATAATATCCCGGACATTTCGGGGATATAATAAAATCCAAAATTCATCTTCACTCCAACCTCTGCCTCGCCCGATGGAAATGGCACAGGAGAATGTTATTGTGATTTGTACCGTTGGTCACGGCCAAAGAGCCTCGGCTTGATATAGTGGATAAACTGAGTAATAATACCAGCAAACCAGACAAATTAAGATCCATGAGAGAATAATATGGACTCAGTACAAGTTCTCCGTGTGGATCTTCCTACAGAAGCCAACTTACAACCCAGGATATAACACCGCTTAGGATCCCTGGAGTGCGACACATATAGCACGCGTTAATGATTGACAGGACACGAGCGGCATACGTAATTAAAAATCACACGTCTTCTTTTTCCGTATCTATAAGATGTATTTTTAGTGCCTGTGAGCGATGAGAGGGGGAAAAAAAAGAACATGCAGCGAACTAAACCAGAAATATCTGTTTAAAATGAGTCTGCTGCATCTCTTTTAATGACCTGTAACATTTAAATATGTACGAGGTCTGGACATTTTCAGTCGTTTATCCACCCTGCCTCCTTTTCATCCCATTGTATTTTAAATTTTTTTGTTTTTTTAAGATGGATATTGATTAGAGTAGGAGTTTACTTCCCCAATAACACGACCGGCTTTATACGCACATAACCCGAGTTTAACGATCTCCATCGACAAAGAACAAACAACTTAGATTTCTGTGATGCGGACATTTTTGCCGGCACGGCCCCATTTGTTTACTGTCAGATTAGACCGGATTTTATCGGAACCAATAGCATGAAGCACACGGCAAAAAAAAAAAAAAAATCAAATTATGTTCCTCATCATGTCGCAGAGATGAATATCCTGCAGTCAGCTGCTCTTTGCGTCACATTAATTCCTTGGCAAAGCTTAGCGTTATGTGCGCCACAAAGTGGAGTCGAGTCGTTTGTCTTCCTTTAGTAGGGATTAATTGTTGAGCATATGTGAAAGAATAGCAAAGACTCTGTCCAGACTTCATTTGTTATAATTACAGCATTTACAGAATGGAAGAGAACAAATTCTGATGTGAGGGATGATTTCAGTTATTCATCAGATGCATGCAAACTGATCGCCAGCTCCACCGGCATCACTAGGAATATGAATCAGAGTCCCGGCTCAGGATATATATATAATATAATATATAAGTAATGGTGGCGGCGACAGTAGAACTCTGTTTTGCTGTTTTTATGGTTTTTCTTCTCTTGGGGGAATGTTTCTTCTAACTTCCTGCATCTCATCTCCAGTCAAGTCATGCAGAATCTGAACCCTGGTACCTGCTACTGATGAAAATAATGACACTTTAAAATAACATGGAAAAATTCTTTAAATGTATTAAACCAGAATGTACGGAAGAAGATTACGGCCACAGGTGATTTTTTTTTTTTTTTTGGAGGATTGTATGCTGACTTTGATCTCAGAATTCTGACCTTAAAACACAGAAATGTGACTTAATTATGGGTTTCGAGTCCGAAATTAAACACAATTCTGACTTAAACTGAGATTACATTCATAATCATTTCAACTCAGATTTCTGCCTTTAATCCCAGAATCCTGACTTTGAACGCTAACCTCAGTTAAGTCAGACTTTACACTCAGAATTCTGACCTTAAACACAGAAATGTGACTTAATCATATGTTTCAAGTCCCAATTTAAACTCAGAATTCTGACCAAAATCTGAGATTATTGTCAGAATTCCTTCATCTCAGAATTCTGACTTTAATCTTTAATCTCAGTTAACCTCTGTTCCAAGTTACAAACCATGAATGTAAAAAAAACCCCACAGTGTCAAATTTATGCCATGTTCACGAATTTTGTTGAAGAAGAGTTGGAATTCTCTTGACGGTGTTCCGTAAGCGAGAAAAAGGCGGACGGCCAAACTCGGCACCGACCGACCGTGTCCGGTTTGACGTGATGACATGAAAGACTCAGGTTTAAGGGAAAATCAACACTTCTACTGTATATATCGTTTATTTCTTTTCTTTTCTTGTTTTTTTGGGGGGGAATGTCATTCGCTCTTGGGCAAACTAAAGATAACAGGTTTAAACTGGAAACCATGTTATTCTACTAGTGTGATGTAAAAATGCACTTAAAATGAAAAGCAGTTCTTCCTTTTTTCAGTCTACCTTCATCAATCAGCCGTAGTTAGACTCCGATCTCAACCCTCCTGCCCCGCCTCACTACAGTTCAAATCAAGATCCTCAAACAGCTGCCAACATCCAGGAGAATAAAGCCACAGATTCAAATTCTAAATCACTATTTACCCCCCCCCGACCATGGAATGCTGTCCGTCTGTGCGCAGACATTTTCCTATTTTGGACTTGCGTCTCGGAAACTACAAATCTAGCTTGAGCGAACTTCATACATATATTAACCTTGATGGACAGTTGTGCCCTTTGATATTCAGATGTTTTATACTTTTCTTTTCAAGTTCTCATGGAAAATTGATTATTTTTTTTTTTTTACGGTGACTCTGAAGGTTGGTTATTTTCCGTGTAGCGTATATCCAGAGCGATGTCGACCGCTCTGGGCTGGACAAAGAGATGTGTAGTGTGTCAAATACTTATGCATTTCTTATACAATATATTGCAGGGGTCGGGTGGATATTTCTCCCCCAGATGACTTTTGTGACCCAAGAAGAGAGTTTTGTCCTGTCCATCCATACTAAACAGAGAATAGTTTATTCACATCTCCTCAAAAACCAGGACAGATTCCCATGAATTTCCACGAGAGTTCAACACGTACAAACGACTAGTTAAAACGCGTCCCGTGGAATAAAGGGTTTTTGATGGACTCAAAATATGACAGTCGTGGATACAGTGGACCATTCTGGACTGAACTCTCATGGATCGTACGGATCTCTTCAGGGTGCGACTCTTATCCATCATGTCAAGTTTGGGACGGATTGGATAATATGAAACGATGATATACGCCAGAAAAAAATGCAATCAGAGATCGCAAAAACTCGCCCAGGGGCCAAAACCTACCCCATGACCTACTCTTAAACAGACATTGTTACGTCATTTCCTGTTCCTCTCCGGTATTTAACATCAAAGGAATACTCTCTGAGTATCTCTCAAATTCTCTTTGGCTGGTCGTCTCCTGCACCTTCCACTTCAGCGTCTCTGTTCAGCCAACCGGGCCTCAAGCTCCACCCCCAAAATAAAGATCAAAGGATCAAAGGCAGCAATAGCCACAATGTGACGGCACTACGGCTCATTATGTTTTTATTTTATTTCATTTTAAATGATGCGAAAGACGTAACATCACCAAAATGTAACCATTTTTAGGAGATGCTAAAACCTACCTGGGGGGTAAAATTCCCACCCGCAGTTTTTCTGTTATCCTGCTCGCACACATGCAGAAAAACGCAGAAGGGTGCAAACATACTATAATATTAATAATCCAGATAACTAGACATGAAGAACTCCCGATGTTCCACCTGTACTCGCAACTGGATCCAGACCTGGGTCAAGATCCGGGGGGATTGTAAATGTATACATTCCATATGGAGGAAGGCGGTTTGTATCGGGTCACATGGTACGGCCACCAGCATGTACAGTTAAGAGACGGATCTGATTCAGAACCACGCAAATGCTCTTCCACCGTGACAGATCGGACAAACATCCCATATGTGAGCAGCGGGTTTCCAGAGTCAAGGGATTACGTGGGTTTATCTCATTTCTCACGATCTGAGTAAACCAACAGCATCAGCTGAAACCTGCGTGCAAGGATTCCACAATCGATGGAGGTTTCTCCTAAAGGTGACAGCAGACGGAAAAGCAGGTGTCGTGTCATGTGTCGCACGCTCACGGATTTCTTCCTCCAGACGGAGTATTGCTAAATTACCCGGAAGATTGTGTTTTGACACAGCCGGGTCAGTCCAATAATGGGCTTTTGCGGAAACTTGTGTACTTTTTAACAATATGCATCTTCTTTAAATTAACTTTGGAATCTCTTCTATGACGAATGGAATCAATACGGAGTTTTAATTTCAGGCGTCGCTGGACAAAATAACAGCTGGTTTTTCATAGACATCCGTCTCGTGGCAGATCGTGATTCTGACTGCATCAGTCTCGCTTTCCTTATTTGAGCCGGTTAAGTTGTTTTATAAGGAAAAGAAACGGACATATACTTTTATTTTGACAGTAAAGAGTTCGGATTTCAGATCCAAAGCTCAAAACTTTGGTTGAAAAGAACATTTAAGCGATATTCTATCGGATAATTCCATATTCAGTGCAGTGATTCAAGAACCATCTAATATATCTGGACTGAATAACCATAATATTATAACCACTGACTTGGTAAGTCAGTATCTTTTTCTTCTTCTTCGTCTTTCTGCCGCTCCTTACACGGGTCGCCACCCCGGATCACCTGTTTCCATCCACAGCTCGTTCCCTGCTAGCTAACTTTACCAGTACCAGTGGTTGTAAACCCAACCGTTCCGGTTTAGAAATCAGTTTTACGTTCCTTATATGGATTTTTGCACAAGTTAATAACATTGCACTAAATATCTTCTTCTTTGTCTTTCGGCAGTTCTCTTCTCGTTCGTGCGACAAACTGAATGTACTGAAAATGGATCCTATTCATGTAATGCTCTTAATAAACCCGATTTAAATAAGTGTCTGTGTTTCCGTTCACCACAGAGGCACAAAATGGCGGCGGGAGCCAGAAAATGTGTAGTTTCCTGAAAATTATACTTGTGATGATCTTGTTGACAATCTCATCAATTTTTAACAAAATGAATCAGGCTTGAAATATTTAAACCACTTTTTCACAAATTTCACCCAAATAAATGGAATCATTTTCAATATTAACAGATTTATACTGATTCTATGCAATTAGTATACATACTGTACTTTTTTTTAAAAATAATTGTATTTAAATAAAATGAAATAGAAGCAATTACTTAATATTTAACTATAATATGGGTAATTATTTCGATTATTAATGGAACTTTATATCTCCACGTGGGTCCTGTGGTTTTTACCACCCATCTTGTTGGATGGAGGGTATTTCTTTTTTTTTGTCTGGGTCTGTTTAAATTTTCAAGTTTTAGAACTTGCTTTGTTTATGGTTCTGCCTCACAACGTCTTCCACCTCATGCAGGAGATCGAACACATATTTTGAGGATATCATTCTTTGTTTTCAAGACTTAATTGAAGACGTTGCTCGACGCAATGGACGTAAATGTCTTCAGGCGCCGTCCTTTTACACGACCCGTATCCACGGAACACATAACGTCAGGCACCTTTACCGGTAATCGAACCCAGTGGTGAAATTCCTCGGTATTAACTCTCTCAGATTTGTAAAACGGTTCAACCGGGGTCTTAATCCTTTGTGCCCTGTCTTGATTTGCTGAGGGGTTTCAGTCGAGCAGCTTTTTTACCTTCCTCGAACCATTTCCTGCTCCGCAGTTTAATCCCCTCAGTGAAAGAAGATGAACTATTAGTCAAAGCAGCAGCGTGGGGACGTGAGGACACCAGGTAGATTTAAACGGCTGCAACGCTTTCCAGCTCTACGTATTAAACGCCAGCTCAGGGCGTTAAGGCGGGAGTCGGCAGGTTGTGGATGGCGCGGCAGCGAGAGACAAACCAGGTCAAAAGAAGACATGTAATCTACTCAATTAGTTTATTTTTCCCCCAAAAATTATCACAATTAATAATGATTGAATTATTAAATACATATAAAAGCAGACTGATGAATGGAACTTGCCGTTACCTCAAACAAAAATAACGTTTTGTATCATCGACACCAGGGGGAGCTTTATCTCAAAAAGTTATCTGGCCATAATTTGTTAACCGTTGGTCCGATTTCGTCCGAATTCGTTCCATATGAATCGACTCGCGGTGATCTATCTTGCTCATGTGATCACCGCGAGTTATTTACTTTAATAGTTCATATATTACTCACTAACATTATTTAGTACTAAACCTGTTTTTTTTTTTAAAAACAGGTTTTCGGACAAAACGTCCTAATAAATTGTCCGATTTAGTCCAAATTTGTTGCATATGAATCGTACCAAAGAAGTTTATCTGGTATGTATCATATTTTTATTGTAATAGTTCATATTTTACTCACTTTGTGCTGTTATTTATTAAAAAAAAATAAAAAATACTGTGGACAAAACTTCACATTTAATGCGAGGTTGATTGCTTGACCAATGCAGGGGATTAGGGGACTTTCCAGGGACCACAGCACCAGCGTATTGTTGACAACATAATCGCAAGACTGTGAAAATATTCTAAATGGTGAATAAATGTCTGATTTCTTTTTTCTATTCTCTGTGCATGTAATCTCTGTCTGACCCAACGTGTCATAATCAATCCCCTCACCGGGCCGCCGGAGTCCATTTATGATGGAGCGCTTCCCCCGGCGAGACTTGGGGAGGCTCCGGATCTCTTCCTGTCAGGGCCGAGGAGCTGAGGACCCGTCATTGTCCGTGACTCTCACTGGGCGCCGCGGCCCGCAGATTGACCCCAACTCAATCTCGGCGGCATTGATCACCGTATTCGGAAATCAGTACAGCGCCGGCTCCCCGCGGAATCCAACACTGCAGGACGTCGGAGAATCCTGCAGATATTAAAGGTATTTGAACGGAGCACATAACCACGAACTAAGAACCGGCGGCCTCCATCTTCAGGCTCAACCACATCCGGGCAAAATGTCAAGAGGGCCCGAAACAGATCAGATGGCAGGTCCACTGTGGGCGTGATGCAGTCCTCTGTGCTGGAATGATTTTCCATCGCTCTCTCATGATGAAGCGCCTTTACCTGACCAGCGAGCTGTTGGAGATTATTACAGTCTATTTCTGCCAGCCTTCTGGCCTCATCACTCTTCTCCTCAGCACCTCCTCTCACGGCGCCAGCAGAAGGAGAAACGGCCGCATCTATTCGCGAACGTAAACTCATCAAGTCGCCGCCTTAAAAAAAAAAAAAAAAAAGGGAAATTGTTTTCTATAATTGACTGCTTGTTTTTTTTTTATATAGATTTTGATGGCATCGTGCCGGTTCTGTCCTCAGTCAGATCCGACAGAGTCGCATGAAGAACAGGGAGGGACTGCTTTCCTGCCCTGTTTTTCTTTAAACGCTGCTGGTGTGGGACCCCCGTGGAATAAAGAGAATAATCAAGACACCTATCTGGAAAATAGTTGCCCAAAAAAGGACAATTTTATCCCAAACTACCTACTATTATATAAACATCTGTCTCAACCATTGGTCCAAATTACTCCAAATTTGTTGAGTCCAAAAGATCTGTCTCCTTTTTATTATGTTTGACTCATATTGACTTATGTTTGACTCATATTGACTCAAATTTTTTTCTAACATACCTTAATTTAAGGAGTTTAATCTGTATGTTTGTGTTTGTGTGTATGTATATATATATATATATACATGAGTATATATATGTGTTTATGTGTACATATGTGTGTATAGGTGTATATATGTATATTTGTGTATATATGTATATATGTGTATATGTGTGTGTATATATAGTGAAAAAAAAACGATGTTAAATATATCCCTGAAAACTCAAGTTAATTTACCTCAAATAGTTTTAAATATGCCGTCAGAACTGGGTTACTGGAAACAGAACATGTTCTTAAAGAATTAAAGTTGGTAAATGGATGAAAATGTTACATTTAATAAGAGATAGGCTTAAATTGAGCACGTCATGAGTTAAAGTCAAGGAAAGAGGTGATGTAAAGAACTTTTCGTAGCATTTAAAGTAACTTTTGTGACGCTCCTGAAGTTGTTGCTGTTCCAGTGGTTCTGTTGGCGAGACGGCAGCGACAGAAAAATCTATTTTGCTCCCGTTGTCTCCAAGTCTCTGCCCACTTCTGGCCTTGATTTCTTTCTTTGTTCAGAACACAGCTGCCAGACAGCAGCTCCAGCCTTCACCTCGCCATCGCCGCCCTCCTCAACCCTTCCTTCTTACAAAAAAAAGATCTTTTGAAAACTAGGATCCTTGACCGAGTCCGCCTGTGGACCCAGAGTTAAAACATGCACCAAACATTTTGGTTCTGAACTCATTGCTTCTTTGGTTGTAACCAGAGTTTCTGAAAGAAAGAAATAAAGTTTTTTTAGAGTTTTTGAAATCTTTGTTGTCAATGGCTTTTATGCTTTGATGTCAGTCGTCCTTGGCTTTGATGTCCTTGTCTTTGGATGAATGTTGTTGCGGAGAGCTCTTAAGGATTACGGTTAACATCCTACCCATAATCCTCCTCAATCTTCATCATCAAATCAATCATTGGATGCACACGAGTCCATTTCTATCTGCACCCGGACCTCCTGGATGTCCCTGCTCCAGGTTCTCTACTGAAACCATTCGGAGCGTTCGGTCATAGAAGTTCATTCACGAGTCTGTCCTCCTCTGCTCTCCACTTCACACAGACTGCCTTTCACCTTGCTGCCCTGTAGGTGTCGCCGTTGAAGCATGATCTGAATTTCAATGAGGGTTTTTTCCCGAAGACTATGCAAAAACTATTTCATGAATGATACTGGTAACGGATTATTTCAACAAAATGACTGACTTTATATTTTGATTGTCATTTGTCAGCAACATGTTAGCATGCTATATATTATTTTGTATTGTAGGTACAAATAGTCTTTAAATGAAGCTGTAAACTCAAATAGGCGTACTAAATATATCATGTTAGTGACTAAAGAGGTGCCAGTGGGCTAATTGTATGGCGATTGGCTAAGCTAAGATATGCATTTTCTGTATCGATGACCAATCATTTGCCAGCAACTTGTTAGCATGCTACATCTTATTTTGTATTGTATGTACAAATAAGCCACAAATTAAGCTGTAATCTCAAATTTGAAATACTAATACTATATAATGTTGTACTGTAGATACAAATAAAAAATCAATAAATAAAGCCGTAAACTCATATTTAGCAAACTAAATATCATGATAGTGACTAAAGAGGTGCCAGTGAGCTAATTTTATGACCATGGGCTAGGCTAAGCTAAGATATGCTAGCTCTCTCCCTATTTCCAGTCCGTGCTAAGCTAATTAGCTGATGTAGATTCATATATTCTGTCGATATTACGGCATGTAAGTGCGATATTATAATCTCAGTAGTCACGGAGAGAGAAAAAAGACTTCACTAGTTTCATTCAAGATACTTTCATCCGGAACAGTTGCGTCATCAGGCTTTTCAGAATCTGTTCCTTTGAATCAGCATAGTAGCATTCAGTCTGACTCCGGTTAGCTTTACCGGGAGGTCATTTTGGAAGGCTGTGCTTGAGAAGGCGGGTAATTAAAGGCTGTTGGTGTCAGTCTCTCTTAAGGTGGCTGAGATTCGGCGCTGACTAAGGGGAAAGAATGCAAACATTTTTATGCCAAGAGCTCAAAGTCAGCTCTAAAAAAAAACATGAAATTAGTTTCTTCTCCTCAGTGGAATTGTGCCGCTGCAAACGGTGCTGCATTCAGAGGCGTTAGGAGCAACGGCCGTCACATTCCTTCTTTTATGCCTTTCCCCCTGCAAACTTTTAATAGACTGGTATTCAAATTCACCTTTAAAGTTTTTGTTCACGAGTCGGTGTCCTTGTCTTTTTTCAGGAAATGGAAACTTTAAAGGAACGGAACGCTTGTACCGGCATTTACTTTTATGATCCTTCGCCGTACTGTTGTGGCCACTGGGGGCGTCTCCGCATCGAGGCAGTGTTAAGGCTGAAATATTGAGATAAGGGTTATCCAGGTTATCCAGCGTTTTTTACAGAACCACTCGTTTGGAGTTTATATCGGGGGGGGGGGGGGTTACAGAAACACGCTTCCGACCGATAGAGAAGTTATTGAATTTACTGATATGATATATTTTTTCGCTTTGAAAATCTCAAAAGCAAGAAATATCTAAGGTCTCAGAGGTTCATGTGTCGCATCTTCCTTGTTGGTGAAAATCATTTAAAGTTTAAAAGCGTGTTTTTAAACTTTGGCTGTAGAACTGAGGTGAAGTTCTTTTTTTTTTTTCCTAAGCTATCCTCATCGGGATGCAGACGGACCCTCCAGAGTCGCTGTGATGACGACGTGATGCAAAACTTCGCGATTGTCGCGTCAAGTGACGATGAGCGTGGAATTGAAAAGTTTGAGGGTTCAGATACAGGTACTTCAACATCTGGCGACGCTTCCGCGAGATTCTAACTAACAACTTCTCTAATAAGCGGATTACTTCTCTGGTGATGCCGCGACCCTCCTAAACTAACACCGCTACTAACATCAAGAGTTTGGTGACATGTTTGATGATGGGGCCCCAAGCTGCTGGATCCTCAGCCAGGAACCGACCGCCACCGCTGTTTCACTCCTTTAATCCCAGAACATCTCATGAAGGCGGGGCGGTGGGAAAAAGACTCTCCCTGCAACTGGATCGATATGGTCACGTATTTTAATGAGCTGACTCCATCAGTTGGTATTTTGTTCACCGCCACGAAAAAAAAAAATCATGTTTTTAAGGGACCAGAAGTGAAGCGAAAGTCTCTTTGCTTCTATATTTGCTCTTTTTGAAAACCATACACTATGCAGATGCTCACTTTACCCAAGCACCTTCATTTTTATGGCTGCTATTACTGCTGCTGCTAGTATTGATTGTTTTAAACTGCCTATATTTGTTCTCTGTATCGGAGAAAAGCTCATCAAATTCCATTATAGCTGTGTTTAATGACCATAAAGATCATTCAGATACTTGAAGCGCTAGATTAAGGGGCTCGCTAAACGCAGCAGCTGATTTCTACTGGATAGATTATCGCTTTCAAGACTTTTCACACCACTAGTGATAACTTAACCGACCCTCAACAAGCCCCCCCCTGATTGAAAGCAATCCTCCTGATTGAAATCTCCTTTTTTAAGCTGTTTTTTTCCTGGCCCTCTTGCCAGAAATATAAAACTGACTTTTCCTAATATCATTCCAGTTCTTCCTCCCACTAATGTCTATGTGGGTACAGAAGAGGAAAATGATCCATGACATAGTTTTTGAGTTATGGCGGGAAAACATTGTTTTTTTTTTCAATTGTGAGCGAAACTTGAGCTACTGGAGTAAAATATGACATATGAAAGTTAGATCTCCCCCAAATTTGTGCTAAACGGTTTGGACCAACCGTAAGGAAGTTAGGTTCAGAAATGTTTTTTTTCTGCAAAATGCCCCTCAAGTTGATGCATTTGAACCAATTTGGACTAAATCGGACCAAGGGTAAGGAATTTACGTCCACAAACGGATTAGAATTATGGCCCAAAAACTATATATATATATATATATATATATGCAACCAATGATTCCTTAAAATCAATCCAATTCTTCCTTGCACTAAGTTCTATGTGGGTATAGAATTTGAAAATGATCCGTGAAACAGTTTTTGAGTTATAACGCCAACACAAACGATCTGCGGCGGCCGCGACGATGACAGTTCCACAATATCCCGGACTTTTCAGGGACATAATAAATATAGACAATAAACATCCCCTTCAATTGGACCTAATACAATTCATATTACGAAACAAATGTAGCTCTGAAGACTCTGAAGTGCCCACGCACTTTTCTCTCAACCTTCCCATGATGCTCTTGTGTTTACAGTTTGCCAAACATCCATTAAAGACACATTGAGTCAGAAAGAGACCCTTAGAGTGTGTAACGTCCCGATCACAGCCTGATACTTGTTGGATTTCTCTTTTAATGTATCACACCCTGATGGTCATTTCTGCTTTAGTTTTTAACTTTTAATTAAATCTGGTCCCAAATCAGACGTTCAAAGTCTTCTTACGAGTTGTCGTGTTGTAGATCAGCTCTCTGTGGAAACAATGAGGAGATTCACATCCTGGAATGATTCTCCTGTGCGAGTGGGTCGGAGCAAAGGAGCGCAGATTAAACCAACGCCTTTTGTCCACTAAAAGGGAAAATGAGTCCCACCATATTTACCGTCGCCCAAGGAGTTCACCTTTTCCTCTGTGTCTGTTTGTTTGTCTGTTGTTTTCGTTTGTCCGGCGTTAACCGGATTAAACCAAAGCTTCCTTGGTAGATTTTTTTCTGAAATGCACAAAATAAACCAATTAATTTCAGAGGGGATATTCTTTTTCAATATCGGAAGATAGGATTTCTTTTTTCTTTTTTTTGTCAATTATGCCAAAAAAAACCGACTGAGGAATGCCAGAAAAACTAAAACCAAAACAAGGAAATGTTGAGGCATGTGTCCAGGTAAAAAACATCAGCTTATTAATTGGATTCGCATGAATATGTAAATGAACTTTTTTCCCTTTTTATTTATGCTTTTTTGTAAACCTCAGACAGCTAATAGTCGGCGGAGGAAGAGTCCGTCATACTCACCCAGTAGCGTGATCTGCATTTTATTTCTTATTATTACGTGTTATTATTTATTATTGGGGTCTGGGGAACAAGGAGGACAGCCACAGAATACAGTGGAACAAACATCAACAAGAAAAATGAAAAAAAACAACAATAACAGCAACAATATAGACATACACTATATATATATATGTCTATCTATACATTTGTCAGGCCCTGAACGCATCACGTGACCAAAGTGTGCAGCTTCATCACCTCAGGACGAGAGAGGATGTTTGAATCGATGATTATCTGGGGACTATGATGATGTTTTTAATACAGATGTTAATCGAATTTAATTTGATTTAATAAGGTTTCTATTCCACCGCTTGTGTGTTCAGTGCATCTAAAGACGGGCGAGATGTTCCTTCGATGATGCCTTCAGGCTGTTTAATAGCACACTTCTGCAGCCAGAAGAGTTAGACAGTTTCGTAGGTAGCATACAAAGTTCCACCGCTCGGAGATGACGTGGAAAGAGTCACGGCAAAAATACCAGACCTGCTGCATCTTTGCACAAACTCTATCGTTTGGTGTTTCTATTCCAGGGCTGAGAAAAGCTGCTGAATGCAAACATCCCAACCTTTTATTTCTTTTTTTTTTTTCCCCTCACTTTCAGTAAGTATGATTGTGCTCTCAGCCAGAAGACTGCTAAAAAAATAAAAATGTTTAAAATCACAAATCCGACATTCAGTGCTCCCACAGGAATAATTGTTCTTAACCCTTTAATGTTCTCACAAAGAAAAAAACATTATTGTAAACTTACTTCTTTATATATTTCATTTGTGGGGCATTTATTGATTTAGTTAAAATGACAAATCATTCAATCGAGATCATTTTTAAAGAGTTAAAGAAATCTGGCTTAAAAAAATGTTGCCTCTTCGGTGGCCAATTTGACATGGGGTGTCCCCCAGGGCTCCATCCTCGGCCCATTGCTCTTCAGTCGATACATGGTTTCACTGGGTCATACCATAATCAGGTGTGGTCACATTCCTCTGTAAGAAATAAAGTCTCAAAATGAGCTCAACCAAACAATTGAGCAGGACATTAAAGTGATAATACAACATATAAATGTAATTATCTTGCGTACTTAATTAGTCGGAAGCATATAATTACCCTTACCCTCACCTTAAACATGTGTTTTAATCAGCAAAAAATCTTAATTATACATTAATTACTGCTACGGCTGGGTAAGTCCGGTTTACTTTAGCCCAAAATCTCAAAGCATGGCTGAAGGAGCCGTGCAAAATAAGAATATTTTTGAAAAAATGAAGGAAAATATAATGATTAGAGTAAAGTAAAAGCAGGCTTCACACACATACAGTCACACATATAAATATACAACCATACACACATAAACACATACAAACGTGATGAGCAGCGGACGATAGAAATTGCACGAAGGAATTAGTGCGTGTATTATTCGCGCTTAAATTCGTAAAGTCTGTTTTAAAAGAAACACATATCCTGTTACACGCAGCAAACAATCATTTAGAGAAGAAAGAAAATCCATAAAGGGGAATTCTTGGAGTATATGCGCCGTTTTATATATAAGTACAGATTTTTTTGGGAGAAATTTTACCAGATTTTTTTTACTAATCACTTATTTCTAGCAGAAATGGTGTTAAACTGAACTGCACCCCAGTGTATGCTGGGAAAGACGGGATACCAATTACCACGTACGGAATATATTCGGTGACAGGCTTGAATGAAAATGTCGAGGGACGCAGCATGACGGTATATGCATCTGAGCAAGAATGCTCTGATCAGCCATAACATTATAACCACGAGGTTTTCCCTGTCTGTTGTGATTAGAACCAGCGATCCCAGACCCTAATGGCAGGATCATGGACACCTAAGGCTGAATGAAGCCTGTGGGAAGGTTAGCCTTTGAGGTTGGATCCACAAGAGAGCTACTGTGGCACAAATTGCCAGCTTTGTTAGAAAGACATCAGAAAACAGATATTAGCAGAGGCGGGTGGTTTTTAATGTTATGGCTAGAAATGAGGAAGATATCCAGACTGAAAATGACAAACATAGTGTTGAAAGTTTAGTGTTGAACAACAAACTTCCATTTCCACCAAACTGTACAAATCTTCCCAAAAACCTGACATTCATAAGTTGTAAGCCTGTTGATGTGGAGGAGTTCCAGAGGCGACGTCCGATCGTAGACGATCCGTGGAAGAGGAGGGTCTCAGGTCTCAGGGACCCGTCAAGTTGATAGGTGAGTCCGGGGGCATTGTCACTTCACTCACTGTGGGACGGCGGTGCAGATAACAGCGGGGTCTGTTAGCAGGTGTCAGTCAAAGGTGTGCGAGAAGCACCTGGAGGTGTCACTTGAGCTGAAAGGTCATTTCCTGACGGCCGACTGACGGACTTCCTGAATCCATGCAAAGAAGCTCTGAAGCCAAAAATATATAAACATACATACAATATTATGTTTTTTTTGCACAATCTTGCATTTTAACAACTGCAATCAATTTCATGCAAATTAAAAACATATACATGAAATAATTCATGGACTATTATTTTAAAGTGGATCTCTGCAAACGCTTAATTTATCCACATGTATGCACCAATTTATAAATAAATACAGTAGAAATTAAGTGAAATGTTTATCATTTGTATTGTTTCGTGTAGATGAACATATCAAATATAAATATCAAGAAAAAAACAGACAGGAAATAAGATGTGAGGGCTTTAAATCTTTTATTTATACATGCATTATTTTTATCAATGTAGTGGTAAATTGCATTTTTTTTTCTTCTTTTATTCAAGCGGCCCTCAGCCCACAAAAATACTACATTTATCATTTAAAAGAATCATTGCAGAAATATTATTAAAGACAAAAAAATGTCTGTGTGAAAATAGTCGGAAAAATATTGAATTGAATTGAAAAATGCGACTTAACATATTTATAATATGACCCAGTGGCAGCAAAACAGTAAGGGGCCACGGATGGAGCCCTGGGGGACACCAGGGGTCGAAGAGGCATAAATCATGTCCATTGAGGAAGTCTGAGGAAGCAATAACTTAATAATACAAAAATTATGTTAATTAAGTTGAATTTTTTTACTGTTTAAAAACAAAAAAATTAAAAATTAAAATATGCCCAAAGAAATGAAAGTCATAGTTTCAATTTCCAACCAAATGTATTATAGTGAAGTTATTTTAGGAATCACCAATGACTTAAATTCTCAAAATGAATGTTGCATATCCCCACGCAGTACCTCAACACACCACTAGGGGTAAAAGTCGTCCAGTTTGAATAACTCAGTTTCAACAAGCTCATTACCTTGTAATATATATATATATATTTTTAATATTACATAAAAATAAAGTAATTCTGCATACAGCGAATACTGGAAAATATAAAAAAATATGAAATTACATGTTAGGATTCAACAAAGTATCCCTGCCTCAGACGTTACAAAGAAATCAAGTTTACAGTTTGCCGATGCTGAATTGTGGTTAAAAAAGTCTCTCTGACACCCGGTGGGAATCAGATCTGTCAGGTTTTGGATGCCTTCATTGTTAGGCAGTTTCTCCACATGGGATTTGTTGAAATGTATAGAATATTCTGCACACACTATGAGGTAAACTCTCCTCATTTGAATTTCAGAAATGCGAGTCATCTTACCGTAGCGCCTCAGAGGAACCTGGGAGATGATGAAAACGGCTTCTTGGGGGGGAAAGCTTTGGACGATCAAGGAAATCTGTTTTGGTTCTTTCTGACTTTGTCAGGTTACTAACAGACTGGTGGTTAATTGTAACTCATGTCACACTCCTTTGTCAATTTTGTCTTGTGTCATTTGTTGCCCTCTTCCTAAAAGCCTCAAAGGACAATTCCTTGATTTGAAATTTTACAGATAATCTACCCTAATGCAACAGAATGACCTTTAAGATCATAAATGGAACGCTTTCAGTTTGCGGTGGGTTAAATGTCATTCATAAAATCCGGCTTCATTTAGTATAAGACAGGACCAAGACCAGAAATATTGACGACCAAAACCGTGTCCTGAGGCGCTGTTGGCGTTTCTCCAGCACAGGTGCTCCAAGAGAATTTTTAATTCTAGTTCTACGTTTCTGCTTCAGCCGCTTCCCCGGCTGCCAGTCTCAGCCAATTTCAGTCAACAAATCTCTCTCGTGGTTTGAATTTTGCCCCTAGGTGACAAACACTCTGGAATTCTAATTTTACTCTGTGGGAAAAAAACAAACAGCCTTATCATTGATTGTCTTAAAGAAGATATCTATATTCATGCACAGACCTCTAGTTCAGGATCAGCTTTAGAAAATTACCGCAGGAAGCTTCTAATCCTCCATCAACAGCGGTGGGCGGCGACAATTTGTCTTTGTCAGGAGCCGAAGAGCTGAAACATTTAACACGAGGCAAAAAAAAAAAAAAAAAGTACAAGATAGTCTTCCTGTGACTTAAGACTTTTCAAGCATCCAAGACGGAGGAAAGTTCAAAACGCTCAAGGGGGCCCTCTAAAAATTTTAAAAGCTCCATTCCTGAAGTCGATTGAGATCTATCAACTCGTCTGGTTCTCTGTGTGAACCGAAAATAACAAGCTTCATCGCGGTAGCGGTCTTCCTCACAGGCTCCTATTCTGTTTTATTAGGTCTACGAGGGATTAATCTCCTATCGGATCAGGATGGTGTCAGTTGGAGGCGCGAGGGTGGGTGGAAGCAGAATCTTCTCCCAGCACGGAATGGAGGCTTCAGTTTTAGCACCTAAAAGTAAAAGGAAATTTCGGCGCTAATTGCAAATTCTCTGTCAGACTTCCAATTAGGAGTAGATTAATGTCTGAGGCGATTTCGAGTTACTCCAACACCGGGCGGGTCAACCGATCGTGCAGTGGGAAAATAAAACCCATTAAGTCCAGTAAATGAAATAGTATAGAAATGTTGATAAATATTTTCTCATTATCTCCATGCAATAGTTTAAATAAGTGTGAAGGTGTGGAGAGAACAAAATGCTTTTAATTGGTTTGTTATAAACATGGTTGTGTTTTGTGTTGTTGGGGACCAAGCTTTTATCACAATTAGGACCCAAGAGTGGAATCAAAGACCAGCAGAAGTGACAAAAAAACAAAACAATAATAAAAAGATGTGGCTGGAGGTCGTTGGTTGCGGCTGAGAGGAGGGGTGAACTGAGCGATGGTCAGCTGAGCGCTCCTGAGAACCAGAAACAACTGTCGTCCCCGGCAGCAAGGGAATATCCCCGGGAAAATCCCCAATCCCCTGCATTGTACAAGCAATCCCACTGATTGAACTCATCAAAAATTTAATGTAAAGATATGTCCATAGCATTTTTATAAAATAGCTCCCCCTACTGAGTAAAATATGAATTATTAGTATTAAATATGATATAGTTAAATAGAAGTCCTTAAGTTGATGCATGTGCACATAATTTGGACTAAATTGGACCAACGGTTAAAAAACTATGCCCAAAAACGTATTTTTCATAAAAAAAACTCCCACTAGTGAGTAAAATGTGAACTACTTAAGTAAAAAAAATTATATATTGATGATATATGTATCCAAAATATATCTCCTCAAGTCAATTCATATGCGCTAAATTAGCCGAAAACATCCCAACGGTTATTAAGTTATCTCCGCCAAACTCTTTTTTTGTAAAAGAAAAAAAAACGCCCCCTAGTGAGTAAAATATGAAACTTGAGAACAAAATTCCAACTAGTAGAGTAAAATACAATATATATACACAATAAAGCTCTGAGAAATGATGGCCCGTAAACTTGTGGCCATAAACCTCCCCCTGGTGGCGGAATCATGCAACTAAACTTTCCAAAAATCAATCTCGTTCTTCCTCGTATTAAAGACTTTGAAGAGGAAATTTGGAAATGATCCCTGAAATGAGTTTTTCAGTCGTCGCTTTAATCTGAAGTATCTGTGGCGAACGCAGCGATGGCGACTGCATGTAACCCCCAACTTTCCGGGTCTATATATTCAGGACCCAGGTGTTGGAGAGGAAAAACTGTCGAGAAGCAAAAGCAAGATCTCAGGAGGTGCTAGAAGAGCTGATAAAGCCGACACAGCTGTGATTGTGTAATTTGGCGAGGAGTTGCAGGAGAGCCCTGTTCGAAACGCCGCCGCCGCTGATGAGGATGGTGAGAGTCAGGTGTGGAGCTGGGCCAGCATCCAGGTGTGTGAGACAGCAACGACACACAGACAGGTTTTGGGAAGCGAGAAGAGCGGGAGGGGGGGGGGGTGAGAGGCGCCGGAGGGATATTCCAGGAAGCGACAAATGGGGGTTTTGATAAACCTGAGATGAGGGAAACACTCTTGGTGACCTAATTTTGCTCGATGACAGGTTTTCTTCAAAAAACACTGAGTTTGGTCCTGACTCCTCCCCCTTCTGATGACGGGCCCGGTTCTTGTTATATCTTTGTGTCCTGACAGGATTTGGTGACCCAGATTGAGTACACAGAGACTTTCCCCCTCTGAATTAAGTAAGTAATTGAATCGCACCTACAAGCCTTGTCAGGACTCTGCCGACCCAACAGGGGGCGACATAGCAACAACCTTAAACTCTACATTGACCAATCAGAACGAAGAAAAAGTCCCACATACAGCATTCAGACGCCTCTGTTCTAGAGCAAACGTATTTTAAACACACGTACAGCGTCCACTGAGTAAGGCCGAGATCGGCACTACTCTGGCTCAGCTGCCATAACAGGAAATGACATGAGGCAAACGAAGGAAGTCAGGCCGCATTCTGTGACGATATGGACCCTAAGCGTGACGATTCATACCGACGGACTCGGATATACCCAGTTACCCGGACTTTTCAGGGAACAAATAGTTTGAAAAAGCTCTGATTCATTTTCGGCGTCGGTCTCGGAACATTGAAGCGCTATTCGTACTACAAGACATCAAAACAGGCGTCGGGTTTTATGTGGATCCCAGCCCAGAGGGGAGAAATAAGATCTCACCACGTCTAGACCAGAAATTGTTGAAGCAGGAGAGAGTTATGGAGGTTTCTTTCAATAAAGCCGAAACTAAAGCAGTCCTAGGGAGCAATATCGTGGCCGCATGGCAAACGCAGCGGAACCAGGAAGGAAAGATTTCATCTGTGCAAAATGGAGAAAAAGAGTGGGAGGAATTTTAAAAAAAAAAGAAGAGAGGAATATTATTCAGATATATTCGGTATTGCGGTAACTTATTCAGAAGAATAAGTTGCCGCGGTAGAAGAGTCAGAGCTCAACTTATCCGGCTTTCTGAAACGGAAAAATCCAGAGTTTCCCCCATCTCAGGTTTAACCAACTCTGAGTTTTTAATGCCTTCTTCTTTAAACACCCCTCTGGTCATGGCGAACCTCAAAGGTCGAATCAGAAGCTGGCCTTATTGTTTAACCCCCTCAGAAGTACTTTATTAAAATACTTTAATGATTTAAATAAAAATCACTTCGCTGAAGTTAAAAAACAGGAAGGAGCCGGAAATCAGATTTGGAACATTCATCAGTGGCTGGAAGTGAAAAACACAAAAACAAGAGCTCATATGTTTCATTGAGTGTCATCAGAGACGGAGTCATCTTAACGACTCGTAGTGCTCAGAGGAGGAGGAGGAAGAGGAGGAAGAGGAGGAGGGCAAATCAAAGACCCCCTGAATGGTGTATTAGAGCGAGGAACCCAACACTGACTCGTTTGAAGAAGCCTGGAAAAGGGTTTTGCAAGCTTTGCATCACGTCCGCCTCTCTGTCTGAAGGCAAACACAGGTACGTGCACACACACGCACAAACACACACACACACACACCAACACACACACACACACACTCTCTCTATCTCTGACAGACTCCCTTCATATTTGATCTTAGTTCACAGAGATGTTCTTTTTTCTTTATAGAGATCTCCTTTCATTAGGTAGATTCAGAAGTTGCTACAGTCGGAACAGGAGCCGAGCTGTTCGGTGTATTCTGCCTACAGCGATCAGCCACAACTTCACAACCACTGACTGATGATATGAGAATAGCATTGATCCTTTCAGATCAGTAGGCGGGACTGATTTTGTTGTCTATAAGCCTGGAAAATTATTGAACTGGTTAGAGAGTCGTGGGCACCCAAGGTTCAGCGGTGCGCATGGGAGGCAAAGGTTAGATCGTGTCGTCTGATCTCAAAGAACTGGAGAAAAAGTTCCTACTGGTTAGAACCTCCAAAGGTTATTTTAATTCCATGCCTGATCAGTGTTATTACTTTATTTTTGTTTAATTACATCCCGGAAAAGTGTGGGATATTACGGGCTCATCATCGCCGCCGCTACATCCGCCGCAGATCCTTCGCGTTAACAAGAGAACTCAAAAACTCTTTCATGGATCCAATTTCATACCACCTTAGAAATATACACTGGGTCTGATATAGTCCAAATTGAAACCATATTAATCGACTCAAGGAGGTCGATGTCGTCATAGCAACTGTAATAGTTCATATTTTTCCCAAAAAATTACATTCTTCTCGAAATAACTCAAAAAGCGTTTCGTGGATCATTTTCAAATTTCATAGCCACAAAGACCTTAGTGTGAGGAAGAACTGGCTTGAATTTTGGAACTATCAGCTGCATAGTTCTGACGCTAGAGGGAGATCTTTTTTCCAAATGTTTTCAGGCCATAATTTCCACAACTGTTTGTCCAATTTAGTCCAAATTAGTGATCAATCGACTTGAGGAGATCTATCTGGTTGTATTTTACTCTAATACTTCATATTTCACCCAATAAGGGAGACTTCTTTATGAGAAACTCTTTTTTTGTGACATAACTTCTTAACCATTGGTGCGATTTAGTCCAGATTCAGGCGATGTGAATGTATTTGAATGCATCTTGTTTTAATGTCGACTATATGAGCTTTTTTATAAATTTTTTTTTTTTTTTTTACAAAAGGCACGGTTTTTGAGACATAACCTCTTGAATTTGATCCCTATGAATCCAATCCAATTAACTCTAATAGTTCGTATTTTACTCACTAGGGGGAGCATTTTTAATGAAAAATTCAGGAGACTTCCAAATTTAATTTGAGGAGTTCAATCAGGGGGTTTGCTTGAACAACGCAGGGGACTGGGGGACTTTTTGGGGATATATCCTTGCTGTCGGGTACGACGGCATATGTCCAAGTTCATAAAACTGGGTTCCACGCTATGGATTATATTTCAGAAAAGTCTCAAGTACAAGCAGGAGATTAACGAGGACACATCGTAACAAAGTGCTGGAATCAAATTCAAAAGTCGACCCTGGAGCTCCATATGTTTTTCCAGTTGGTTTTTGCAAATTCAAGGACTCCGCACACCCACACTCCTTCTTTCGCTCAGGGCGGCTGATTAAACCTCTGCTCACATTGGACTATGCGGGAAATAACACGAGGTAACCAAAGATCCCGCAGCAAGACGAATGGCAAACGTTCCCCCGAGCCTAATAGGTGTTACAAAACAGCAGAGAGATGCTGCTGTCACCGAAGCACAGCCGGTTCACACCTACACACTCAGAGAAACACTCATGTGGGTGGGCTTTAAAGTGTGGCATGTCTATTATGTGAATTCTAAAAGAAAAAAGAAAAAAAAAAACATTTTTTACGCCGTATTTAAAATATTCGCCCATAATTTATATGAATTCCCCGATAAAAATAAAAGCATGGATTTTAACTACTTAACCGCTGCTCACACAAGCATCAGGACGGATAACTGTGACAGATACTATAAATGTGTGGCGGCTTGTTGAAGTTCTCCTCCCACAGGTTTCAAACCAGACACCCACAGCGGAGACGCCTTCCATGTCGAAATAAAAGTCGACTTTATTGTCAATTACTCAATGTGTGCCAGACATACACAATCAAAATATCTATTCTCGCAGTCCCACTTTTTCTGTCAGATATAATTGTGTTAGCAATACAATAAAGATGTCAAGTAAGAATATTAACAGCAAATAAAAGTGGCAGGTTCTCGAGAAATACTGTTTGTCATCACAAAACCGCATTTATACAGAAGCCAGTGCAACTGCGGATGGATCATTGTGCAAAAACAAGAAAATAGCAGCATCTTTTGGGGAAGTATACGGCAGACATAAAAAAAATAATGCAGTGTTTATACACAATGTGGCAGCAGTGGATGAATCGTAGTGCACAAAATCTATAATTTACGGTAAAATGCTTGCGGCTAAAATTTCACCAAAAAAAAGTTGACCATCTACCAGATGCAGTAAACCAGTTTACGTCTGTCGTCACATTTCTTACTATCGTCAGTTCTCTGACTTTTACCGTAAATACTTGCTTGGATCATTATGGTACATTTTTGTAAATATTATGAAAAGTTTGTATTTTCAGAATAAAATTCCGGAGCATTGAAAGAACCAAGTTGAGGCGGTTCGAACATCTGATCAGGATGCCTCCGAGACGCCCCCCCATCGGGGGGTTTCCAGGTATGTCAAACTAGGAGGAGACCCTAGGACTATATCTATGATCGGACCAGGGAGAGTCTCGGGATCCCCATGGATGAGCTAGAAACGGACAAGTTGAATACCCAACCCAGGATAAACGGAATAATATGGATGGACCTTTCTTGCCTAGAAAGGAAACGGATCCAGACCATCCAGTTACTGTTCTGGCCCAAAATGATTCACAATAACTAATAATTTTAACTCTTTATTATGGCTTTTGTTAAACATCGGACAGTGACCAGTAGGCAGCCACTGTGAAGCATCCAGGAAGCAAATCCGGTGTCTTTGTGCATGACGCTTCTATATGTAAACTGGAGGCTAGTCCTAGGATGAGACCACCGCTCCTCAAATACACGTATAACTCCTGAGACGTAGCATCCCCATATTGTAATGGTATCTACTGATAATATAGGAATCTTGTTATGGTGCTAGGTGTCAAATTAATCTAATATGATTTGTTGTGATGCTAAATGATTATGCTACTGATGCTACTGATGCTAACATTGAAAAATGACTAAAGGTGGATTTGCATCAATACCTCTTACAGAGTTCTCCATCATGGGATGTTGAGCGGGGTACGGGGTAACTTTATTCAAGTGATGTGCGGTGCTGGCTGTTTCCATTTTATGTTACTTTATACTTCTACTGAACTATATCTCAGAGGGAAATTATTCCAGATTTGTAGTTACTACTTACTCGCAGTTACTCGCATACCCTTCCTGTGTCAGCCCAGCCAGGATCTGACAGTTTTAGCTGTCTTCCCCTGTATTTGCTCCTGCTTCTTTCCCCTGCAGATCCTTCATCCAGTACAAACTGTGCATACTACTTCTTACAGCGAAAACCATGAATCTCCAAATGTGTCGAGTCTGAATGTTTACAATAAACGGAATGATTTAGTGTCTCCATATGAGTCTAGAATATTCACCATATTCAAAAGATGAATGTACCGTATTATGTAGATGATGTCACAACGCTGAAAACAGGCTGGTTTCATGAAAAATGTGTCTTCTTTGACTGATCTGTGGTTCTCAAGGACAGCGATGTTTTATAACAGGCTCTGATGATCTCATGGATTTCCACTATTCCTATAAAGTACATTAAATTGAACCAGCCGTTAACATCTACAGCAGGAACGTAGACCCACGCATCAATGCAGCTGTAATATTAATCCCAAATCTGCACAATGAGTACTTTTACTTTGATACTTTAAGTATATTTTGCTGATCATACTAATATTCAAGTTAGGTTCTGAATGCATGACATTCAGTACTTTTACTCAAGTAAAGGGTCCGAGTACTTCATGTGAATTAAGTCATCTGGGTTGCTTTTAAACTGCTATGAGAGGAGAGTTTAAATAGCCTTTAGTTCCTCTGGCTGTTTTTCCCATGAGGAGAATAACCTTTTAAAGTGCATCGACTGACATGAACATCATGGATCATCTAGCTGCAAAGACAAACAGCAGACTGCTGCCGGCACTTTACAGCATTAAGGCAAATAATGAAGTAGAGCTTAAAAAACCTGGGGGAGACACATTTGACAAAGTTGCAGCAACAAGTTGGCAGCCAGAACTGCTAACACCAAAAATCCGATCCAACGCATCATGACATTCACTGAACTTTGGCAGACTAGTCGAATGAATGACTACTCTTCTTCGTCAAGTGCATTTGTGTTATTACATTGTTATTACGCTGATACTACAGACTTCTTTCATTGTCTTTTATTTTTCTTATATTATATTAAAGAATATTCATTTTCTTTTCATGTATATTGATTGTTATTTTAAGCTCTATCTACTTGTTTTTATCCCATCCGCTGATCATTTTGTGTCATTTTTTGATCTTTTTTTTGAATTTTTCATCTCAGTTTTCCGTTTATTTGGCCTCAAGGCTTTTTTTCTCCTTTCTGTAAGTAATTTTATATTAAAAAAAAGGTGTAAAATATTTTATAGTCTTATTATTACTGTACAACATTAGAATAAGACCACCTTTACAAAGGATGGTTTATAATTAGGTTATTTATGAGGTTGTAAGCACATAATAAGTCATTTATAACCATTTGTAAACAACTCATTTCTCAACAATCAATGTTTATTCTCGTCGATCAAGATAATGCCTGAGACGGAATATTCTGAGACCGAACAGTAGGCCCACATTTGTATGCTCACTATCTGGCAAGCACTATGTCTCGGTTACATTTTATATGTAATGACTTATATTAGCTTATTAATGATTCCTAAAGATTTCACAACTCATAGTATGAAACGAGAAACTAACCATTTACAAACCCTTAATAAGGGGTAGTCTTATTTCAAGGTTTTACATCAATACTAAAATGCCAGGATTAAAAAAGACAAAAATTGACAATTAAATTCTAACTGCAATTACTTACATGAATATTAATCATGGGCTACAAGTCCATGATGGTGACAGTTCTGTACCGCTGCTACCTCAGCTGATATGAATGTCAATAGTATGAGTGGTTGTGATTAATGGACAACTCCTTCTCTTTAATTGCAAATTCAATATACATGCCATAAAAAGCTCCCGCTTCTTGCTGCTGCCCTTCACCGATGGCGATCCTCGCCAATCTGCATACTTGGAAATTGTCGCAGCGGCAGCTCATGAAAAAGTCAAAGCACATCTTCCGGCCCGACCCAAAAATCTAATTCCTGATCGCCAAGTCACAGAGCTGTGTCGCCTGTGCTGGGCTCGGGTTTGGACCTGAATGAATTGGACAAATTAACATGCAATAATTCCATTCATGTAATGCATGAAATGGCAAACGGGGCCTCCTGACATGACACCAGCACCGACCCTGTCTTCCGATTCTCTCTCCGTATGATAGAATATCTAGATTTGTCTGTTGTCCTGTGTCAAGGTGGAGGATCACACCGCCATCACAGGCTTCCCATTATACTCAAAATTACTTTCTACCATCTCATTCATCTTGAAGATAATAATTACTAAGTGTCTTAACCCTAGCTGCCCGGTAAAATCACATTACAGACACGTCAACGCAACGCGTTTTTTCGCCTTAGCGCCTCCATGGGAAGCACCGAAGTGCGGCTCATTTGCATGGAAACGCGTCGCTCCGCTCCTGTCCATTATTTGGTGAGATTATTCATTCATTTTGGTGAATCACAGCGGAAACTGAGATAATCTTTCCCTCTTCAACTTGTTTGATGGAGGTAATAACTTTATTTCATTAAATGCCTAAATTGAGCTACGGAATGAATAGTAAGAGGGGAGGTAGTGAAGGAAGTAGGGGGGGAACCTATAGAGATGATTTCATTAAGTGAAGTGAGGCAGTGAATGAATGATCTGAGGGACCTTCATCTCGCAGGGGGAAAAAAAAGAAAAACCTTTTGTTCATGCAGCGTTGCGTAAGCCCACTTGTGCTATCGGTGGACAAAAACAGACGTCTACATGGCTATTGTTGCGTTAACAAAACTGTTGACCCTGGAGGAGAGCGTGCTTGCTGTTAACTTCTGCTGTGTTTTCACAGCTGAGGACAGAAAAAAAAAAGAGAAGCCAGGCTTGATATGCTTCCATTATTATACATATCACATCTCTGCAGAGCATTGTCTGCTGCCAGGCTTGGCAGTGGCTTTCAAACACAGTGGAAAGTCATCTCACCCAGGAGTGCTGTACGCCGGGAAAAAAAAAACCCTCCGCATGGCTAAATAGTCTGGCCATCGCTATTATGTTTGCTCTCACGTGTCCATCATCGATTGGCCAAGCTCTCCTCTCAACCCCTGTCTCCGTTTCGGCTGAAGAGAAATCGCCACAAGCAGAAAAGGTTTGGCAGCATTTTTAGACGCCACCAGACATTCCTTTGGCGTTCCCATGTGCGGTGGTGACATCTATCAGGAGCTGGGTGTCACATTTAGGTCTGGAGATTGCACCAGGAGATACTAGAAGAATTCTGTTATCTGCATTGGACCAGCTTCAAAACAGCAAATCCTCTCTTTCTATCTGGCCATGTCCTCTGAGTCTTCCACTATTGCACCAAACAAGTCCTCTTTCACTTGCCTTCTGTTGGGTTTTTGCAGCTAAACCAACTCTGACCCATCGAGGCGTGGAGTCTACAAGACCGCTGAAGGTGAGCTGTGATGCTTGACTTTAAGACACTGGCAGCAGATCTGTTCAGTCCTCTAAGTTTCGAGTTGGCACCTCCACTGATCGGACACTTTTGTCCAGCGAATCCCACAGATGCTCCGTTGGAGGAAATCGGACACAGAGACAATTACTTAAGTTTATTCTTGAACCTATTATGAACCATTTTTGCAGAGTGGAAGGACTTTATCTACCATTAGGGAATAAGGTTTCCACAGCTCTAATGTGGAATTAGAAAACACGGGAAAAACTTAGGACCCCACGCACAACAAGAAGCCTCGAGAACCCGCGATGCTGTCGCCGGTTCACCATCTGAACTTCTTCAGGCCACTTTGGTTGGTGCTAACCACTGAAGACTGCAACACCTAATAAAAGATCTACAGTCTGGAAGATGTTCTGACCCAGTTGTCTTACCAGCACAATGTGGCCCTTAAGTCGTTCGGTTTCGGATTCTCCACTGTAACAAGATAACCCATGTGGAATCACTTCACCTGAAAGCGGTTGTAATGTAATGGCTGATCAGTGCATGTCCGTAAAACGTCATTCTGATGAACCAACAACAAATTAAAAAAAAATTTTGGCAGCGTGAAACAATATGAAACACAAACTCATTATAAGGTTTGAAGAAGCGATTCCAAAAAAAAAGATGGAGGAAAAAAAATTTAAAAAGAGAGAAAAAAAGCTGTGCTGATGATGATGACGATGAGGATGATGATGAGAAAAACAAAACAGCTCAGCTGGGAGGCAAACCAAGAGATGATTTCTGATTTGTTAAAAAGGAGGATACGTCAGTGTGTCGGCTGCATCTGAGAGGAAGGGCAGGTTGTCAGGCTCACGAGGAATAGAGGAGGTTCGGTTCTGATGCGGCGGATTCATCTTCCTGTGTGAGTTTTGTCTGTTGTAAATGTCAGACAGAGGAGGCTGCTGATCACTCATGAGTTTACCAGCTGCCTTTACAATGTTTCCCCGCTGTGGATTCTTGTTTCTTACATTCAGATTTGCACAACTATAAATCAGCCAGAAGGTCAGAGCTGGTTTAACGATGAATCCATAAAAGTATAATAAATATAGGATAACATTTAAAGCGTTTTACTTCCTGAGAGAAATCCGACATGTTTGTCTTCTCCACGGCAACAGCGGAGCATTTAGAGGTCATGTACGCTGTTTAACCTTATTTCGGCATTATATATTTATGTATGTGTTGATGTGTGAGTATATGTGTATGTATTCATGTTTATATATGTATATATTTAAACAAATGCATGTATGTATGTATGTGTATATATATATATGTATAATATATGCAGATATATACATACAGAAGTATGTGTAGATGTGTGTGTATGTATATATGTATTTATGTTAGTATGTATATGTATAATATATGCACACATACATATATGTTTAGAACTCTTTCAAAAAAAAGTTTTTTCTGTTTCCTCTTATTTTTTCTAAACACTGCTGTAACTTTATAAATATTGTATCTAAAGTAACATTTGAATTTGCCTGTTGGGAATAATAAAGTCTGTTCTATTCTATCCTTTGAAGTTTTTCTTTAGACGCAGTGGAAAAACATGATGTAAAATATGTCTTAAATGCGATTACCGATAAACTGGTGCTCCCCCCGACAAGTAGATAGGTGGTTCGATCCCCATTATCACCAGTCCAACCAAGCGGAAGATAAGTCATGACTTAAATATCGAGGACCCTTCGTCTTTTATGACACTTCGGGTAATTCGATCTCTCCTCCTGCTCCTGTTAGCCTCTACATTGACCCGTTTTCCTTCCCCCGCCTCTCCTCTAGCGGTGGAACTCCACCTCAGCCTCTAACCTCCCTGCCTTCTCAGTTACCTGAAGCAATAAACCTATAAAAAACGCCTCCCGAGTCTGAGTTCTAATCTCCAGTCCGGTCCGGTCTAAAGAGTGTTCAAACGTCACTATGTAATTTTGAATTTTTGGTCATCTTGCTGCAAAATAAATCTTTTGTTGAGGTCCGCTGCCTGCGGACAAGAACTAAACTAACCAGAACAATCACCGCGGACTGCGGCGGGTACATTAAAAGTGTTGTACGCCAGAGACCTCGAGGCATCTTTAGGCGACCCGTCTTACCAGCCGCCCTCAGGGGGAACCTGCTATCTCCAAAATTCTTCAATTCTGCAGTAAAAATTTAAAGAGAGTGAAGACGTTGGCATGGGCTTATGGGTAAGATTTTTAATTTGCACTTCACGGGGAGGCTATTTTTAAATAATTGCAAATATTAACATTTTCACTATAAATATCTATATATGTGAATAAAAAGATCATTTTTATTTACTTTTGGACTTATTGCATCCTAATTTTAATTACCTTTTTAATACTATTATAATGACTATGTGTGGCAGAAAAGGGGAACAATAAGCTTAATTATTGTTTTATGCAGCCTGGTATTAAAAAAAAGTATTTTGACTTTGTCTCACGCCTCAAATCGAAGCAATTCAAGTGCAAAAGTTCATTAAAAGCGTTTATCTACCTAAGCCCCTCCCCCTTGCTCAGTTAGAATTGTAAAAGCTGCTGTCTGAGTGAAGAAATGATCACGATTAAAGCAGCGTATTAGTGTGATAACATTTGATTTTGTGTCAGTGAAACAATGATTGTGTTCTAACAAAAAGAACTAAATACACCCACACCTCTTCATCAGCCTGCAGGAAGAAACCCCACTGCTGGGTTCATTTAGCCGAAGTGAAGGCTTCCTCCTGTCTGCTGTTTACCTCTCTGCCTCGGGGAGTTCAACCCCGACCTCCAGCTCACGCATACGGGCCAGAGGAGAGACGCAGCAAGCTGTGTAACCTGGCGGTTCCATTTTTTGGAGCAAGACCTGACCTCGCACTTCGCTACACACCACCGACCCAAAAGCTGATGCTGAAAAACTTACCCCCAAAAATAGTTCTAAAATCATCATAAAGCATCATCGAAGCATCATAGAGCGAAAGCTCAAAAACGATGTGATGGATCACTGTCAAATTTTATACCCAGGAAGAACTGGATGTGTTAGGGCTAGTTTTGTATATTTCTGAGACTAGGGTGAGCTTTATCTCCAGATTTGTCAAGTCAGAATTTTAGCAAGCGGTTTAGTCCAAACTTGCTGCATATCGCTTCGATTTCATGGATCTTTTGCCAATTTTTTACCCACATAGACTTTTTTTACGAGGAAGAATAATAATATAATAATATATATTATTATTATAATAATAATTTATTATAATAATAATAAATAATAATAAAAAATATAAATATTACTCGTTAATCTCATCTCAAAGTCATAATGGTCCTAAATCTAGAACAAGTATCACAACAAAATGGATAGAAACTTTATAAATCTCCCCAGGGGAAATTTATGAGGTGGTTAAAGAGACAGGATGAAACCGAATAACAAGAAAAAACATGCAAAAATGCGCGTATTATAATAAAAACGGAACAAAGGAAAGGGGAAAAACACAACATTTGAAGTATTACTGGCTAATTCTGAGACGCAAAACGTCCTAGTAGTCATCAAATATAGTTAATAATTAGATTTACCAGCTCAATATTAGATGTCCTTTATCCAAATCTCACATTTTATTTCAAGAGTTCTTACCTTGAAATGTTCCCTTGTTCTTTTGGTAGATTTTTTTTTTACTCATTACAAGAAGAAACCAAAAACCTTTTATATATATTTTTTTTTTACTTATTTTTGAATGAGAAATTTTTTCCAGGTATAAATTCAAAGATCCTGAAATGTAGAAGCCTTGAGCCAATCCACATTTATCTATTCGCCGGAGGACACTGGGTCTGTCTCTCTCTCTTTGGGCTGAGGGAGGGGACGAGGTGGGAGACGAGATCTCCGTTCCGTCTTTCAGTTTTTTCTCCCTGACTATCGCTTCAGGTTCCTAAGTTCTAAACTCCCCATTTATTGACTTTCTTTGTCATGGCAGACTAAGACCAGAATAAACTTCCCCGCAGTGGAATTGCCCGCGAGAGTCTGCGGAGATCGGCTGCTCGTCCCGCAACACATCGGAAATGTGGTTTCGAACTCTAAGCTTCTCGCCTGCACACTTCAAAAACAAGGCATGACAGCGTGATCAAAGAGGAGGTATGAGCCGTGGCCTTTAAGTCTTTTCCTTCACTCCATTCATCGTCTGAGGCTGCACCTGAGGAGGCATGACATTTCTGAAGAGTAGCAGCATGTTATTAAAGCTGAGATTTCATTATCACGTAGAGACTCAGGATTATATCAGCTATTCAGAAAATTCTATTTCTTTTTTCTTTTTGCACTTGAAATGTAGATGTTGACTTATAAGCTTGTAGAGTTTGTAAGGAAACGTGTAAGAAAAACTTTCACATCATCATACTGTTCCATTTGGATAGGTAAATCTCCTAAAAGACCCCAACCCCCTTTGTTGTACAAGCAAACCCCTTTAATCGAGCAAAACACCCACATAAGCCCTTCAGGCGTCTCCGTAAACCCTCCTGGTCTCCAAGTTTGTGGTGTTCACAGCTGTGGTTTGGACCGCCTCTGCGAGGAACAGTTGGAAACAGGACTTAATGACATCCACCCGGGACACAGCAAACCTCCTCCGCCCCGGGGGTCAACCTGACGACATTCTCTGATGAAGGCCGACCTCTCCTCTCAGGTGGGGATGACAGTCCACGGCTATTTTCTGACCGAAACGATACAACAACCACAGCTGGGTCCTCTTCCTCATCACTGGATTCTCCTTCCTCGTGTGGATCGTATTCTGTGTCATCCTCAACCTCCGACACTTCCTCGTCTGAAGCCTCGTCTGAAGCCTCTCCAGTCCCTGGCTTTTTTTCTCCTCCTTGTCAGTTTTCATGGTCAAAGATGAGCTTGGAGAAAGTTGTATGTATCTTTGAAACGATGGTGTGTGTGTGTGTGTGTGTGTGTGTGTGTGTGTGTGTGTGTGTGTGTGTGTGTGTGTACACCTGCAGATTTGGTGAATTTAAGATAATATTTACTTCAACTCAAGCAGATCTATACTGCAAATATCATATTTTACTCTAATGTTTTTTTTTATTTAACCTTTATTCAACAAGGAAATCTCCCACTGATATGTGATGCACATGTCAAAAATGTACACATTAAAATAAGCACAATGTGCAATTACAATAAATATGTGCACAAGTAGTCGTCAAAAATACAAAAATACATGTTTTTTTATGATATTTATTGTTCTTTATTGTGTATCTGTTGGGTGACCTTGAGGGTCCTGAAAGACGCCCATAAATAAAATGTATTATCATCATTAATATCATTAAACCGGCAACTGTATAGATTTTTCTGACTAAGACGTTTAGCCTTACCAGAGTCACTCAGATCCTTTAAACTTCCCATTTTTGACACTTCACATCCACTGTGAAGACAAAATGTTAAACTTGCCCTCTAAAATATCCCACCTTCTGACAGGCGCCACCTTCATCACGTAAAAAAAGTCCTTCTGACTTCATCTGTCAGTGGTCATAATGTTACGGCTGATAGTGTAATTCAAATTCATCCACTTTTATTGAAGTGCGCTGGTTCTCATTTACTCCTGTCTCCGATGGAGACGCCGCCCCAAGACATCTTGTTCCGTTTGCGCTCGCCTGAACGAGGAAGTATTCCGAACCAAAGGAAAACCTTTTAGAAGCACTAGATGTTCCTTTTCATCGTGTTCCTTCCTTTTCACTCAGATCCGCCCTGACGCAGTCGGAATCATCAGATGCATTGGGAGCATCGCACCAATCCAAAATAGACTTCTGAGGCGTTGAGGCTCCACAAACACGTGGATCCCGACCTTCTGCTTGATTTGAGGATCAATGGGTTATTTATCCTATTTCCGACTCCAAGTACGTCAAAAAAAATCCCATGTGTGATTATTATGGTCGTCCAAGCAAGGCTTTTAATTACCCCAGGCTACCTCAGTTGTTCCTCCTCAGGCTATTTATCACTACTTCACTAAAAAGCATATCATCTGAATCCTTTATTTTGTTGGTTTATGCCGCTGCAGGAAGCCACAAAGCTGCTGTTTCCTGTACCTGCAGTTAAAAACAAAACCCTCCTACTTTCAGGAAGGACAGATTAATTAGCTCTAAAGGTCGTCCGACTTTGATGGTCCCAGATTGTGTTTCCCTGCTCCACCTTTGAGGCGCCACATATGAATGTCAAATGCCCGTGTGGCCGTTTTTCACACCTGGATGCGAGATCGAAATCTGCGCCTTTGCTTTGATGCGACGCTCATTTGATGTTTTTTTTTTTTTAGCCATACAGTCATCGTAGCCGGATACGAATGATGTCATCAGAGATGGTCGGCCGCGTCGCTTCCTCATAATTCAAAGGCAGGGATAAGCTTCAGAGTTTTTTCTTTGTAGAGCATGAAAGCATGAGGTTGGTTCTGATATTTGCTCAGATCAGATGTTGTTTTCTTTAGGGTTCATATTTTCAGTGACCTGCGTTCGGGCTCTCGTGTCAACAGATCTGTCATCAATGGTAGGCAGGAACGCAAGGATGTTCTTTTTTTATAAGTCAGCTGCATCATCAACGACAGATATTTCACAGATGCGAGTTACATCACGGGTCCGTGTTTGTTTTGGTATCTCGTTTTCGATTCGAAAATGAAAAAAAAAATCAAACCAGTGGTAAAATAGATTTTCCGTTTCGAGATACAAGAAACCGAATTGAAAAATAAGGCGTTTTTTTTTTTTTTTTTTCCTTTTTGGAGATGAGAGTGAGAGATGTTTGAAAAAATTGTTTGATTTTTCTTATTTTCTAATTGATTATGGAAAAATATAACGACGAGGAGATACAAACGAAGAAATGTTTTGTTTGTGTTTTTAGTTTTGTGAGACAAGATGGGGTCGTTTATGCGCTGTCAATCAAACCTATATGAAGAATTTAGGACTGGTTCTAATGTTGTGGTTGATTGAAACTGATGTTGTTCCTTAATTATGCGCACGTGCAGAAAACAGAAAACGTATTTCGTTTCTCTCTCCTCATGATTTTATTTTTTCATTATCGAAGATGAAGAATCCAAATTTGAATCATCTTTCAAATTTCTGTCACTCCTGTTTGATCTTGTAAAGGAAAACGACTATTTTTGTTTTTCATTCTTGTATCTGAAAACCAAAAATGAAATTACCACCTTTTTTTTTTCTCATGTTTCAATACTCCTCTCAGAAACTAAGAACCAAATACCAAAACATACACGGACCCTCAAGGTATATTCATAATGAAATGGACGTACTATTGGTCAATGTATAATGTATGAAGGAACCTGGGTCCTCCATTCCTGAAAGCGAGGTAAGTCAACCTCTGAGGCAGTTACCATGGTGACCCTGTTCTGTGAACCCAACCTGCTCGCTGGTGGGTTTTCTCCAACAAACCCTGACTTTGTTCCTGACTCCTCCCCCTGCTGAGCCTGAAGCAAATTTAAATTCTGGCTCCATTCACCGTCAAACTTTTTTTCAGTCGTACTTAGTGCCCATTAGACGAAAATGAAATTAAGTTCTATATAATTCCACCCTTTCATCCATAATGTTCAAAGAAAGTTTTGTAAAACTAATAGATTAACGTTCGCTTGGGCAACAATTTTCTCCACCACCAGTTTTCTCTTTTCGTCGCTGATGAATTCACGAGTGCAGTAAAAAGTCGACCATAGTATTTCAAAATTCGCTGTGGCGAATCGAAGTTATGTTAAGAAACTCAGAGTTGATTGAACCAACTCAGATCAGCTGTTCTGGAACCGGACTCTCAGAGTTGATCAACCGAGAACTCAGGATTAAACTCCGAGTTTGTTAAACCCACTTTCTGGAATGCACCCCAGGAAAGTGTGATGGCAACAGCACATGGAAAAACTATATTCTACAGTTGCATACAGTCCAATACTAGTATATATATATATATATATATATATATACTTAAGTTAAAGTATATGCAAAAAGTCACCTGGATCCATGTCTGCTCATTCCCATTCATCTTGCAGATCCAGAGAGTGGTGATGTAATGGTTAGGCCATATTAACCCTTTGATGTCCTGCTCAGCTGTTTGGTTGAAATCATTTTGAGGCACAATTTCTTATTGAAAAATGCGACTGAACATGTTTATAATATGAGCCAGTGGCAGCATGTATACGCAAAACAGCAAGGGCCCAAGGATGGAGCCCTGAGGGAAACCATGGGTCATAGTGGCTACTGAGGAGGAGGCATTAATCATGGGCATCGAGAAAGTCTTATTCCATAAGTAGGTCAAATTAAAACTGACCAATTTCAATGAAATACCAAATTTCATGAAGAAATTGTTTTATAAGTTGTAGTGTTTTACTATTACAAAAGTAAAAAAAAAGTAAGATGGACCAAACTATTAGTTCATTTATGACAAATTTAGAATGTCTAAGATGAAGATGTATGGATATACGGCCCCAAGGAAATTAAATATGTAATGATTTCAATCTTTCAATCAATTTTTTTTTTCTTAGTGAGGAAATTAAAGGGTTATGGTTGAAAAAAAAAGAAAAGAATGGTTTTGAGTCACTTTAGCCTGGTAATGTTAACGTAGCCTAAGTTATGTGTTTAGATTGCACCCTGGGTGATAAAAGTATGTTCTGCTTTATTGTTCAACATGTTCTGATCATGTTCTGACAAAAGTGAACACATCTATCCTCTGAAACAGAAAGCATCCACCCACTGATGCATGACCGATAACAAAAGAAGTCAGATTCCTGTTCGTTCAGCTGGGTGTGCCACTACTGATTGTCAGGCATGACATTTTTTCTCTGGGGGAGAATAAACGCTTCATCGATCGACGCTGCTGTCATCGTCTCTCCCGTCGGGTCATTTCGCCGTGCTGTTGGTGCGGATCGACCAGAGGAATCAGCGCGTCTGCAAAATATGGCAGGAATTCCAGCCCATGACTGTTCGCGTTAATTTATCCGATCTAGAACCACGTTGGATTTATTAAACTTACACTTGCAGTTTCTTCTAGCTTATCACATTATAATAATTTTTTGGAAAGCCTGACTAAACTAACATTGAAAAACATTTCACATAGTCCATATGCAGTACCCCCAAACTACCCCTAGGGGATTGTGTGCCACCATCTGAGAAACATTGAAATTGGCTACTGGACATTGTAGGTACATCTCAAAAAGTATTTTAAGTCTGTAATTTTAAATTGGCCTATGCTGTCGTCCCAGAGAGCAAGGGTATATCCCCGAAAAGTCCCCTATCCCCTGCGTTGTACAAGCAATCCCCGTGATTGAATTCCTCAAATTAAATGTGGAGTTATGGCCACAGTATTTTTGGTGAAAAAAAGCTCCCCCTAGTGGGTAAAATATGGTAAATACATTCTAGATCACCTTGAGTCGATTTGTACCATTTTTGGACTAAATCGGACTAACGGTTGAAATATTACGGCCCGAAAACATTTGGAGATAAAGCCCCCCCTAGTGTCGGGAATATAGAACCAATCGTTCCCAAAGTCAAGCCAGTTCTTCCTCACACTCACTTCTATGTTGGTATAAAATCGGAAAAACAATCCATCGCGCTAACAGGAAGGATCTGCGGCGGACACAATGATGATTCCATAATATATTGCGTGGATATAATTACTGTATCCACAGACCATGAATTCATTGAACCCAGCTGTTGGAGCCACGTCTTTAATCAAAGCTACAAGCAAAAAGCTTACGATACGGAACTCCTGAAGGGAAAAGCCGTGTCCGTGTAAGTCGCTGCCACCTTGATATATAATATTATAGCACGTAATGACAGATTTACGCCTCTCCGCTGATTACTGATGTGCTTCAATGTCTTTCAGCGGATTCTCGGAACCTCCTGCAACTTCTATCGCAAACACCCACACGATACGAACAAAACCCCACAGTCTGCAGGCTGTGAATGCTGCATCATCACTATGTTGATATATTTCCCACCTTCACTCATGTATAATTTAGTTACTTCCCAGCATGCATTATGCGGGGCGAACTATAAGTCCATGCCGCTGTGAGCCTGACACAAATTCATATGCATAAAAATTTGAAAAAAATGCTGTTTCATTCATGATTTATCCTGTTGTGGTGTTGCACATTATCGATCAGTACGTTAGGCTGAGAAACAGTCCGACCGGGAGTGTAGCTTAGTGATGTAATATGAAGGAAGTCCAGACACGGGCAGGAAGAGAGGAAAATCTGAACGACAGGCAAAGTCCTAATAATTGTAAACTAAATAAAACGTAATGGTTAAAAAGGAACTAATGAGAGAAAGCAGCAGGATAAGAGAAATGTACAAAAATGCCCATTGGCAGCAGAGTCTTCAGAATTATGTGCTGATTTATGGTGATAATCTTAAACATGCAATATGTGATGTTTTGAGCCCAACACTGACAGATACATCAGCATTATTAATGAAAATGAGCACATGCAGCAGTTACAGTTTTGGACCGCTCAGCTGCTATTTACTCCAGTTTTCACCCTACATTGCTGAGCAGGTCATTTACATTTAGGTTATTACGAGTCTTTTCGATTCAAAGTGCCTCCTGCAGCTGAATTGTTGCCATTAGAGCCGCTAGAAAGAAGTCAAGTTGTGGCTGGGCTTCTAAACAATGAGCTGGAATTCCCTATAAAGCGCTGTAAACCACAGGCGAGCGATCTGCAGATATCCAAGGTCAATAACTGACTTCCCTTCTCGGTTCTCACACACAACAACTGGGAAGATTCTGTAATGTTTTTAGGAGTTCAAATAGGGCCCAAAGGCAAAACCCAAAGCGGGCGAGATGAGAAAAAAGAAAATGTAAAAGCTGTAATTACATAAGGCTGGAATTGAGACAGGAAAGAAGAAAAGAAGAACCAGGGCAAATATGAACAAACGGAGAAAAAAAAAATGCAGAAAGTAATGAAGGGACGAACCGGTGAACCGGGCAGGAACGCAAAAAGTCAGCAAGAAGAATGAAGCAGGGGGGACGACAGCTGAAGGAGGGCTCATGGACTAAAAACACAACATAATCGACGTCTGGCTCATCTGATGCTCACCGGCAAGACAGGGAATGGATATCCATCAGATGTTTCCAAAACTAGTCGTAAAAAATAACGCATGAAGTCCTACACAGTCGCAAAAAGGGAGAGAGCGCAAACCTCCGCCCAGGACCCAAGACCCACATCTGAACCTACTTTTTTTCATCCTCTCTCATTCCCTTCATGTGTTCAGCACCTCCTTTTATTTCTTCGCTCCACGCCACTTTGAGCGGGGCATTTTGTGTTCGTTCAAGATTTAGACTTACAACAGATATTGTTGCGTCATTTCATGTTCCCCTCTCCGGTATAAATCATCAAAGGAATAAGGAACAACGTTGTTCAACGTTTAGGATAAAAATCATGTGGATTTCTCCATTAATGTACGAGTTATTACAAGCTTCTAAATCAACAGATAGCTGCAAGAAACTTTCTCAAACACTCTGTGGCCGGTCATCTATTGCACCTTCCACTTCAGCGTTTCTGTTCAGCCCACTGACCCTGCTAGCTCCACCCCCAAAGGAGCAAAGGAACAGAGGCATCAATATGGACACTTTATGTCTATGGACGCTCCTGAAACATATTCCAGTTGTTAGCTAGCCCGCGCGTGTGTCCCCTAAGCCAGAAGAATGTGGCGGCTGATGGACGTGACTGAAAACTACCTGTGACGTCATTTAACCTTGTACCAGGAGTGTCGTATGCACCTGGGAAATCTAAACATAAAAGGTCACCTGGACACTTTTGGAGACGCTTGATAGACACAGGTGTCCCGCTGTCCAGTTGTGATCCGATCCAAAACACCTTTAAAACCCAGTTAAGTCCAAACCGGATCTTCAAAACCTTTGCAAAGTCATGTTGGTCAACTACTACTCCCAGATTGCTTTTGGAATATCTTTAGATTTTTGGCCAGTATGCTCTATGTGAGACTTGTTGGACTAGACACAGGTGAAGACGGGATTGAACTGGGTTAGTAGTTATCAGGTCGGGTTGTGTGGAATCCAATCCAAACGGTTATTAACGCAGTCAGGTGACCAACGTCCGACAGTAGAAGAAACCAGGAGAAGGCCAAACACTTTCTTTTTCCCGGGTTCTACATCCCTCCCATCATCCCTCGCTGTGAAACATTATTTGCAGGTACAACGGCTCCTCCCTGCAGTCCGACATCACCGTAGGCGACTTAAAGCCCAAACAGTGAACGCAACAAAGTCAATAGTCTCTGCAGCTCTGAGGGCTAAAACCCCCTCCCTCAGCCAGGCCAGCGTTTCTACAATGAGATTTGCGAGTTCCATCGCTACAAGCAGCAGACATCGGCGAGGGAGAGCCAGCCATCCAGATCAAATGACTCAACCCTCCTGAGTGCTATACGCCGTCAACATGAAGGATGCCACCCTGATTTGTTTTGATTAGTGAGTATAAATCTACAGGAAACAAAGCAAAGGAGGGAAAACAAAGGATTCCCCGGTCGACGCTTGTGTGCAGAACGCTATGACCACAGAGTGACAGGCTTTATGTTGTTTTTTTTATCTTTGACCTCTCCATTCCGGTGGATACATACGGGTTTTAGTGTAAAACACATCATTCTTGTCCCGGGGGATTCCCCAAATGATCTTTCATCCAAATCTTCCACACATCCGGAATGACCTTCTACCGCCGTCTCTGTCATTCCCCAGCACATTCATTACCAGACAAATCATCTATGGAAATGAGAAATCCCTATTTTCTTTTATCTCTCCTCCCCTACAATAAAAGCCAGGTTCCCTCTAGACCTTCTCCTGTCCTTGAACGCTTAATCCAAGGTCGGCGAGACCAGACGGGTGTGGACTCTTTCTGCGTTTCATTAAATGATGTGAAACTACAGTCGACCGATTCAGTGTCCTCGCCGGCTCTACGGCCAATGCAGGTGAGAGGAGAGCAAGGCACCGGATAGATAGATAGATAGATAGATAGATAGATAGATAGATAGATAGATAGATAGATAGATAGATAGATAGATAGATAGATAGATAGATAGATAGATAGATAGATACTTTATCGATCCATAATAGGAAATAGTTCCGAGATAAGTGGAAATGGAATAAAATATGAGAAACAAAGTGAAGTCTGAGAGCTACAGTTGAGAGTAAAAAAACAAAACAGCTCTATGATAATAAGTAAGAGAAAGTAAGAGATGAATATAAAACAGTAAAAAATGAGCTAACATGCAGTCTTCAATAATAAATATGTATGACTTCCCACTGTGCATTGGTAGGATGTGTATCCCGCAAAGGTAATAAAATAACTCATATTGCAGCGTTTCCATTTACGGGTATCACAATACTAAATTATCCATCATTTTTAAATGCAGGAACTGTGACAGCTATAACACTTCTATCTTAATCTTCTATCTTAGAGTGCCAGCAATCATTTCTTTAACAGCTTGGTTTTTTTTTCTAACCTGTTGCTTTTTCTCGCACTTTGAGATTCAGGTCAAACGTTTTTCTCTTTAAAAGGAGCTGTTTTATTAAACTCTCTCCGAACACCTTAGCAGTATTTACACTGTAATTACTGCAATTACTGCAATTGGAAATCATGTTATATAAGGATCCTGAGTGTATAACAATACTTTATTGTTTTGAAATGCTTTGTTCTGTTGTGGAGACAAAAGGAAGGTAGGTGGTGACATGAATACCTGCATAAAAGGCAATGTACATGTGTGTTAATGCGTAGATATCGCTACTTGTATATATGTGTGATTAAATCGGATTCCTCTGATGTCAGAAATCTTATTTCTGACTTTCCAGAAATATTCCCTTGCTGTTAAGGACTACAAGCGATGATTTTCGGATCCTATGTGGTTGGTTTCCTATTCTGTCTAGTGTCGCTAAATGGCACAAACGTTTTTTTTGTTAATTTGCTGTTTACAAAAATTAAAACCAATAAAAAGTTATTGACTTAAAGCAAAATAATCATGCATTCTGCATCCCTCGGAGAGTCAGTGCACGCTAGTAGACCCACACAAACAAGGTAAGTGTTCAGCCAGACAGTGGGGTGATTGTGACTTACTATCAGTGGGAAACCTGAGTCTGGGAGGATGAGCACAGCTGTTCTGTTCTGGTAGGTGTGGGCGAGAGGTAGACGTGTTTCGCAGCGCTCTGCTTGTTTTTGATCCGTGTTGGGCTCTAAAGGCTCCGTACAGACTAATACTATAGAGTAGCTTGAAACTACCGAATACTCCTCCAGTGAATCCAGAACTTCTCCAAAGCTTTGTCTTGAAATACTGTTTTTTTTGTGTTTTTTGTGTGTTTTTTTTATGAGCAATGCCCGTTGACCTCTTACAAGTCTTTGCACAAAACTTTGGCAAATGTCATCATCCCTTGTTTTTTGGTGTAGGGATGATCCAGGCTTGATACCAAATACAGATTGAAACACATGTGAATTATTTTTCTGTGTTTCTTCTACTATGCAACCACTGGCTGATGAAATTGATGGATCGGATTCAGAGCTGTTTGAGCTGAAACCATCGCACGGAAGTCTCTGTACCTCACAGAACTCCCTCCCGATGCCGCTCGCACCAATGAAACCTGTAGCAGGTATTCCATACGCTGACTTTCTGACATGGGTCGCATTAGCGGCAGGCCAAGCGGGGTCCCTTCCCTCTGGAAATCCCTCTCCTGATCTCCAGCTAACCCCGCGGGTTCCTGAGGCATTACTAGGCCAGATGAGATATATAATCCACCCAGAGAGTTCTGTATCCACCCCAGAGTTTCCAACCACATGGAAATACCTTAAAACCCTCCAAACCTCCATAGTTGCGTCTGTAATCATAATGCAATCGTTTGTGTAAGTGAAAGCTGTATTTGCGTCTGACGGGGATCCTCCCATGGGGAGATTGATGGGAGCAGAGCGGCGCCGTGATTCCTGAGGTGTGAGGAAAGATGGGTATTTTCATCGTGAGCTACGTTTTTTTCTTTTTTAAATTTTAATTGATTCTGCACTCCTAGGGCACGGCGTAAACTCTGCATCCCCGCATGATCTCCTTTAGGTTCTTCAGGGGGTTGAGGTGTCAAATTGTGCACTTAATTACTACCTTACTCAGATGTTTTTTTAACAAGCATGTTTTAGGCCCATTTCAAGAACTTGTGTTTCTATAAACGACGATTAAAGGACAGTTGGGTGAACAAATTCTCCAGCTGGGTGCCTTGAAATTCCACCTCCGACTACAGACCGATCTCAAGTTTTTTTCCTCTGACGTTTTCCAAGAAACTAGACGTCACGTATCTCCGTAGACGTACCTCCGCTGCAGAAATGAATCAATATGCAAAGTCTAGGAAAAGCAGGTGCAAAATCTGCAGCTTTGTTTTTATCTGACACACAGGGAGTGAGATTAGTTGGAGGAGAAACCGTGAGACTCAGACCGAGAACTGGCTCGATTGTTGAAGTTCAGATAGTTGAAGCACTCTGGGAAGCAGCGATACGGCACAAAATTAAAAGCCTCGTTCCAAAATAACCAGATAGAAACTTCAACACTCATCCCAAATAAGACGAGACGAAGCAGCAATGCAGCCAACCAGGTGATAAACAACAACTAAGTAACGTTGGAAAACGGAAACGGCTGTCATTCCCTCACAAAGAAACAGAAATATGGGAAAAATTATGTCTGTGCATGTTTTATTGCTATGTTTAATTAATTGAATATTTTACACGACCTGAATTAACCATATTACAACTCTTACCATCCACTATTTGTGCTTTTAATAGTAACGTTAATGGAATTAGCTCAATCTTTTGCGATAGCATGTTTTCAGACAACTGTGACCATTATAAGACTTTCTTTTTTTGTCGTTTCAAGTTTCATAATTCCGTTTAGTAAATCCTCACATGCTTCAGTATGCAAAAAAAAAAAATGCTATTAATCCAAAACGACTTCCTAAGTAACCTCATCAGCGGCCCCTTTGACCAGTGGTGTCCCTCAAGGCTCCATCCTTAGCCCCTTACTGTTTAGCATATATATATGCTGCTACTTGGTCGTATTATAAACGGGTTCAGGCACACATTTAAGATTAAGAAATACAGTCTCAAAATGTGCTGAGTAAGGTTTCATATTGAGGTGGATTATCCTGTTTATTATGGGAGTGGAGTTGATGTTGCATCCGCCAGCAAGGACAGGAGACGAGCTCGGTGAGGGACAGTGAGTTGCAGACCTGTCACTACAGAGAAGAGGGGGCTTACGTTAGCTGCTGGCAGACCTGTCGACAGGAGAGCGTTGAAGTGTCTCTTTAATATTGCAAGAAGGGAGTTTTTCTAACATTTTCTTCAATCTATCAGGGAATAATACATAGATCTGTCACATCCACTGCTCCTTCTCTCCCCCCGAGCGAGGAGGGAGGTTCTCTCGCTCCCTGTCTGGTGGCAGGAGTGGGATCAGGTGTGCAGGAGATCTCAAAATAAGTCTGCTACTCACCGCGGCCTCTACCTGCAGCCGCGGTGCTGATCCTGATACAGTCGGTCTGGACCCGGCTGGTGATTCCTTCTGAGAAAACCTTGAATAATTGTGCCGAACTTTGTTCTCCATCTGCTTGACTCCGGCTCACCGTTTTATTTCTCCTCATATCTGGTTTGGTTTGTTGTTTTTAAAGGAGCACTTCAGTCATTAAGACACTCACTCCTTAATCCATTGCAGCCTTGCGGCGGTCCAGCGTCGCAGAGTTCTGCTAAACAACCGAAGACAAGACTTTTTTGTAGCCTCTGAGCCAGATTGTGAAAGCATTAGCTCAACCAAAAGCAGCTAATTTGATTAAAATAAGGAATATTTAGGGAGATTGCTATCCGAATGTGAGCAAACCCAATAGATTTTTTTGATAGGGTTAGTAGAGATCTGCACTCCACTGACTGACTTTTTAGCTGGACCGTATTCGACAGTCCAGCTTTTGGAAGCAGACATTGTTGACTCCTGGTAATGTCTGATTAAACCGCTTGGCGCTGAAATGATCTGTAAACTTTCACTATTTGATCTTCTTTTGGCTCCCACATGATAAAGTTGCCTTTTCTAAAAGTTTTTTTCTTCTTCTTGGGCAGTAATGGAGTAATTGGCTGGATATCACAGCTGAAAGCTTGAGAGAAAGTGTTAACTAGCCATTTCTTCTATGACCACAGTATAGATCCCACCAAGGATAAAGAAGTCCATCGGAGTTGGGTCACTCTTTTTTAATCTTATAAAAGGGATTTACCTCATATTCAGAATCATGCAATAGATCCAGACTCCTTTTTTCAAGCGTGAAATGAAATCATATCACATCCCAAGTGGGTCCCCAATTACTGACTCAGGTGATGAAGGGCCTTCCAGAGTTTGTGATTCGGCCCATAATCCATCTGGCCCTGTTCTATAACAATCCTCTCTGTGGTTCCTTTATTGAGTGTTTTACTGACGGGCTGGTGTATGTTGTGATGATGCATTCACTGGTCATCAATGAAGGTCAGTGAAAGTCACTCTACAAACATGTGAAGTAAGCCTATCTCACTGGTTAGCCTATCTCACTGGTTAGCCTATCTCACTGGTATTGGTTTGAATGGTACAATGGATGTGATGAACCACAAAAACCTTTAACATGTCATTTAAGTGCAAATGAAAACAGGTCTCAGACTAAAAGATGACATGGCACAGTTCACCAGTACACATATTAAATGTGAATTGAATAGATTTTTATATCAAAGTGTTTTTTAATCATTTTTTTCCAGCAGTCAATTATAAAACTATCCACAATCTTGAGTTGTGTTTCAAAAACAGACACTCTGCATGCCTGTAATGGCCGATTCACGGTGTGTACGCAGCGATTATTTAGAGGGAGCGGGGTTAACGTGACTTACAATTAGTGGGAAACCTAAGCCTGGGATGATGCAAACAACTGCTGCATTGTTAGCAGAGATGGCTGAGAGAGACACAGTGTTCCTGGTCCACAGCCCTCCTCAGTCACTCCCAGTACTTGATGTAAGTTACCCTCCAGTTTGCAAAACATGTCATCCAGAATGGTGGCAGAAATACAGAGGCACTACTTCGATCTTTTCCGATCCTTCTCCGATTATACTGAAACCTGCCAAGTTGCTCCTGTGCCGGCAGTGAAAGGTCATTCTCTTTTTCACTGATTCACTTTTACACACTTCATCATCACTTGCAGTTGTCCGTTTTGTCAATATTTTGAGCAAACTTTTGTTTATTGCAGCTTAATTCAACAACATCAGATTTCTATCTTGATCGAACCCATGATGAAACCAAAGGGCATTCCTTAATACTACAATACACGCTAGAATACACACTAGTATACTATAATACACACTTCTCTCTTGTGAATCAAAAAAACTGTATTTGACCAACTTAAGGAGCCCAAATCATTTTCCTTTTAACTCTATAGAAGAGTTTGGGTCTCACTACAGGATCGGTAACCTTTAGAGCACATTATCGTGTTTTGTCTAAGTGAAGGGCATCCTTTTCTCAAGAGTGAAATAAAAATAACATCACATCCCAAGAGGGTCACCAATAACTGACTCAGGTGATGAGATGCCTTCAAAATGTCGTGATTCAGCCCATAATCCATCTGGTCAAGTGGTATAATCTCCCTCTCCATGGTTGCTTTATTGAGTGTTTTACTGACAGGCTAGTGGAAGCTCTTTTATTACTATTTTATGTTCTTACGGTGGGATTTTTCACACTTTTCAACGCCTTTAGTGTTCCCTCATCGCATTTTGGGAAGATTTGTGATGATGTTACCTCAATTGAGTTTCTGTTTTCATCGTTCCATTATGTGGTTGTTTCTGCCATGTGTGTGGACGGGCAGGGGGGTGCGGTTAAGGGAGAATTGTTTTTTTTTTTTATCGTCGATCCAATCAACTAAAGAATATGTTAAGGAAGTGAATTAATAAAAACATGGAATGGTCAAAGATTTTCATCTGTCCCACTAATAATATAATGGAATAACACCTGTACGTTTTTTTTCCTGCAGTCGTTTAGAGGAGTCGGACAAGTTGACCTTTTTCTTCTTTTTCAATGTTTTTTTGTAATCGTCGTAAAAGTAATGCCACAAAGACATCCTAAAAATATTTTTCAAAGCGCGATTCTAACATATTAACAAAAACACAAAGTACTTTGAGTCGATAAATGAGGTGAAAAATAAGCTGAATCAAACATTCGAATTTGTTAAAAGCGGAAAACATTTGACTTCTTTCAGCACGAAACAATAATAGTTTCTGTCGGGTGAGGTGAGAAAATCTTTAGCCTTTTCATTACAAAAGCCTTTCAGCTGTGCTTTTGTGCAAAAGTGTCAGACAAACAGCCAAAGAAATCTATCTTAAGTGCAGCGTGTTCAGCAGCACAACCTGAATTGACATAATTATTGAATCAATAGTGGGTGGTAAACTGTAGTTATCTTCATCAGGTCTGAAGTCTTTGCAGCCAGCTGTAGTTCAGACGGAGCGGCTCCGGTTCACCACAGTAATTGAGATCTCAAATCAGGCTCTGACAGTTTGAGCTTTGTAAATCATCACAAAACTTGAGTGGAATACTTATTAACTGTACCCTGCATCAAGATATTATCCTGCGGGGGATTGATAGCTCATATATCCCATCTCATGCGGATTTACTGCGTACTTAATCCCAATGTTTGAGTGTGAAGTCAAAGCCTCTTTCAGCCCCAGTCACATGACCGACTTAGTAATGTGTATTTGGCGAAGGCTCGACTGATATTCAATTGAAAGTTGTACTTCAGCCGATGTAAATCCAAAACAAGACTTAAATAATCTCAAATAAGAGTAAATCTCAAGTAAGACGTCTTGGAGACAAAGTCAGAGAGGACAGATCTACTGATGGAAGGATGCTGGAGATGGAGCTGCAGGCAGGAGAATAAGAGGAAGACCAAAGAGGAAGCTTCTGGATGTGGTGAGAGAGGACATGCAGTTGGTTGGTGTAACAGTGGAAGTTGCAGAGGAAGGGTAAGTGGAAACAGACGATTTACTGTGGTGACCCCTAACGGGAAGAAGCCGGAAGAAGAACATAATTCTTTTTTTTGCGATCATAATAGGAACTCTACATCTCCTGTTTTAAATGACAGTCGGAAGAAATGAGAAAAAAGTCGTCCCCGTCTCTCCCTGTCTCTCTCAGTTTTCAGTGTTCAGTTCTGCAGTGTGGTACATTTTGCTCAAGGATAGAAGGATAGGTTCTGATAGAATCATCCTGACTGGCCTTGTTCAGTCTCAGAGGAGTTGTTTGCTTCACCTTTTCCGCTTCCTTCTGCTTCTCAGTTCAAAAAAATATATATATCTGCACATTGCTCAGCTCATGCACATGACTGAACCGTGAGTCCATTTGCAAGATACGGTTTTAAACTAAGAGAAGGAATCGTGTTCCGTCGTGTAGTGCCGCTGCGGTTGCTTTCATCCGTCCATGTTCGCTCTCATCTTGTGTCAGCAGCTCCATCTTCTCCATGAGGTTCTGGATTCGGTGCCTCGCTTCTTTGATGTGGCATATTTTTCAAACTTTCAATTCAAACTCCTCTCCCGGATTTCCCCTCCACTGCCTCAAATCACACATCGGCCTTCTGTTTTCTTTGATATGATTTATGTTCGAATTACCGGAATGCACCGCATGGTTCCTTCAGAGTCTGCATCTGGGTCCACTTCCTTCTGTCCCCCCTGCTTCAGACATTAACGTGACCTTACTTCATTTGGTAGATGAGGCGTTTGTGTGCGCCAGAGCGTTGGACTAAAACATATTCATTTAAAATAACAGGTGTCACTGATGAGGTCTGCAAAACACCGGAAGTTCAGATAGTGAATTTATTGATTTATTGATTTAAACAATATTTTTTCATTGTTTTCCAAATGCAGGTTGTGAAATAAAACCTGCTCATTTTTATTTATTTTTTTAAACACAACCACAAACTAAAATGTAATAAATAGGAACATGAATGAAATAATAAACATGGAAAAGAGTGAGTCAAATGTTCCTCCCCCGCTCATAAATATGAGTCAAAAATGAATAAATATGCATAAAAATGAAAATTTTCGTCCTTGTGAAGAAGTAGTAATATCTTATTTGAAAACACAATCAATGGAATAAAACTCCCTCCACCTACAAAAATAGATATGTCTCAAGTGATTCCATGAATTCTTTACCTGGGCAACAACACATCCACAAGATGGCAGTGATGAGTCAAACGCATGACGACCGCTAAAATAGCAACGGCAGAAGAGTTTTTACGATATTGTAAGTAAATTAAAAGCGTCAAATTCGGAGACAACTTTCGTCTTCTGTGAAGCGATTCAACACATTACAATATTTAGAAGGAGAGTTGTGTTTGTATTTCTGCACAGATCTTTGTCGTGTTTTATACCAGAGCAGGGATTCCCTGACACGGACACAGAGTACAGACGAAAAGATTCTGCCTCTATCATTATCTGCATTTCATCATAAGAATCAATGTACCTTTAGGGGAGGGCATTTGAATTGAATAAACAAAACTGTAACAAGAAGTAGAAACAAACAGTGTAATGACATCACCCCCCCCACATCCCGAAAAAAGAAGATATAAGAAACTCTGCACAAAACCAAGATAAGACACAGGTATGAACTTACTGAATGAAGGTCGGAAGTGACAAAAGATCCTTATGAAACGTCAAAAACAGGATTCACAGGGGAGCACATCCAACAAACCGACAAAGAGGACAAAGAGACCTCAACACATGGGGTAACCGAGAAGTGGGGAACCGGTGAGAACATTCAACAGTCAAGGAGAAGACACACCGGGAGTCGCTGGGGACTGGGGGCTTCTCGGGGCAATGCGCTTGTTGCCGGGGACAACAGCAGAGGCCTAGTTGTGGTTTATAAAGGCTTGGGATTGGGACGCCAAGAAGTTTAGCATCTAAACAGAAGAGGAAAAGCTGAAAAGGAGTAAAAAGTTCCGGCGTACAGTGAAAGCTAAGAACTGTCCTCTGCAAATATACTGTAAAGGAAGCTGCTATCGCTCTGTCCATAACACCTGTCAGAGGTTCCTATATCTAGAATGTGAACAATGACGGATGAGCTTGTCCCTCCCAAAGGCTATCCTGTCACCCCAGGAAAGGTAAGCCCTTTATCTTCTAATGACTCCATCTCTGAATCCCTTGTCTCCAGCTTAGAGGTGTGAGGACACAAGTCTGTAAATGATTCCTCGGATGACTGTTGACAGCTTCATGAAATAAAAGGGGGTGTGGTGGGATTCAGGCGCCAGCTCTTTCCGTGAAGTCTGAAGATCGGCGCAATAAAAGCCGCCCTCCTTGTGCTCGGCAGGAAAAAACAAGGAGCCTGAAGCCATTTGGAGTTACTTTTGTTTTATTTCGCACAATTTCTGCTGACTCTGCGAGTTACGGGCACATAAAAGGGTGGATAACCTTCACCGGGAGTCAAAAGTATAAAATGGTTTATTTTTTTACAAGCAAGTGTTTTTTGGTGCCTTGTTGAAAAAACAGAAAGAAAGAAAAAAAGGAGTCACAGCAGGACCACCGAGGTTTTCGCTGGAAGTCCAGCAGGACATGTGTTCTGACTGGATAAAGGCGGAGAGTCGCTGGATTCGTGAGCGATCACACGCCGCGCTCAGAGGGAGCTTCATAAATCTCCGGCCGAGGAGACGGGGAGCGAAAGAGACATCACTGGAAAAGACACACTCCACTCAAAATACCCATTATAATGGAAGGCGTGTGGAGGGGCAGAATCTTTTTAACGTGATAAATGCTCCCCTGTGGAAAGAACACAATTTAGAAAATCATTTAGTCTCCGTACGACGGTCCTGTGGGGGCCGGGAGAATTGCGTACGGGAAAACCGTTTCAGTTCATGTAAAATCTATAAATAAACATGGCTATTTATCGTAAAAAAAGAGAGCGAAAAGATGAAACCGATTTCCATTTTACTGCAACATGAGACCACAATAAACATATTCTTGAATACCAAGATGAAGAGGAAGACCTACTGCTGGGTAAAAAAAATCGGAAACCTTAACTACCAGCAAGGAATTGGTTTTACTTTTAAATGTCATCTGTAGAAAAAAGATATTCAGGCGCTTTAAAGGGCGTTAATACTTTTGCCATTCTTCCCATTTTACTGAAGGTGATTTTCTGTGTTTGCGTTAAGACAAGATTCTCCTGTTTTAGTCCATTCCCTCAAGAGTCCGCGTTCATGTCGTAAACCGTACAACAGCGATGTCGGGTGTCTTCTTCGAGTCTTTTGTGATTTCTTGAAGGAGATTTCACCGTCGTGGATAGATTCCTCTGAGAAATCATCGTTTCTATGGGTTGTATCCCAGGAAAGCCGGGACATTATGGAATCATACCGTGTCTGCCGCGTCCGCCACAGACCCTAAGCGTTTTCATGGATCGTTTTCAAATTGTATATTCACGTAGACCTGACTGTGTGGAAGAATTGGATTGATTTTGGGAAAGATCGATTGTATATTTCCGACAATTTGTGGAGCTTTTTCTCCAGAATGGTTCGGGCGATGACATTGCCTGACCGTAGGTCGGATTCGGTCCAAATTTGGTAAAATGAATCGACTCCAGGAGCTCTCTCCTTGAAATATCATATTTTAATGTAAAAGTTCATATTTACTCACTGTATGAAGCTTTTTTTTTTCACAATAAAAACTGCGGATATAACTTCACATTTAATTTGGGAAGTTCAATCACTGGGAATGCTTGTACAATGCAGGGGATTAGGGAGTTTTATTGGGATATACCCTTGCTGCTTAGCCTTCGTAGAGGCTGAATGCAGTCATGACGTGGGGAAATAATGTATTATTTAGTGAGATCAAGATCAGTCAAGAGTGTAGTGAGATCAAGATCAGTCACTCCAACCACCCACACACAAAAAATGACTCTGGTGGTCTATTATCTTGGAATTATCCAAAATATTTGCACCAAAGCAATTATTTAATGATTTTTATTATATGTGTGCTCATGGTTCTGGACCTCTGTGACCTCAGTGGTTGGAACGGCTGTGTTCACCATGCCCTTTCGGGAATTTGGAAGATTGGCCACTTCTGGGAAGGTTTGTGGATTATGTTTCTCACTGTGGATCTGTGGAGTCTCAGAGCTTTAGAAATATCTTTCTGACCCCTACCAGACCGAAGTACTTCAATCAACGTCCTACTAATTTCTTGAGGGGTTTCTTTTGATTTCAACATAGCGTTCTGCTGGTGAGACCTAAGAGCCAACTTCCTGCTTCTGAAAATGCTCTATTAAGGTGATGATGTGACCGAGCAGGGATTGTGGTAATCAGGTCTGGGTGCGTCAAGTCCAGCTGGAACCAGTTTTTAAAGCAGTTAAGTAGTTTTGGGGAGATTTTTCGGGGGTAAATAGTTTCTCAATAGCTTCTGAGATCCATTCATCTGACCATATTCACATTTGGTGGCTTAGGACCGGAAAAAGTACGGTGTCAGGGGTGAACTTGGTTGGTTTTTTTAATCAACATTTTAAAAACCAGTGAGCAACCAGCTGCTCAGTGAGTGCTGCAGGGGGTTCTGTGATTCATCACGGTGGGGCGGGGGCTTCAGGGCTCAGACTGTCAAAGATGGACGCAGGCAACGAAGAGGACAGTTAAGTAAAACTAGCGCAAGCTAATGTTGGGTGTTGGAGTGATATACATATCGCAAAATATTGCTATATTCCTATTTTGACATCACATGCACAAAAATGTGGGAAATGTGCCTTATTTTTTACAATTTATTATATACATAACATTACATATTTTTGTTTATTATGCTGTATGATAAACCTTTTAAAGAGCTAGGGCTACATTGTTGTCCCTGACAGGAAAGGTATAATCCCCGAAAAGCCCCTAATCCCATGCGTTATACGAGCAATTCCTCTGATTGAAAACCTCAAAATAAATGTTGAAGACAAGTCCGAAAAAAGTATTTTTTTCATAAAAAATACTCCTAAAGGTCGACCCAGTCCTTCCTCGTGCTAACCTTTCACACACCAAAGATTCATAGACGTCTGCTAAATAATCCAGCGTCTTATGTTTTGATGACGGTATGTATCAAAATAAAAGCGTGGATGGCGGGACTTCCTGGACAAATCTGAAAGATGCCGAGTTTCAAATATTCCTTAAGGTGCTGGTTTTCCTAACGTTGTATCTATTCCCAACTACTGGTACTGGTTTTATTCCCAACCCTGATGGGAGTTTATACGTACTTTATGGACTGCATATATTCAAACAATAGAAGGCTGTAAATTGTTGTTTTGAACCTTAGTTAGACGAAGTTTCACTGTCTGGATTGGAACCTTTTGATGTTTTGACATTATTAATGCCTTCCTCACGTGATGTACTGAAAGTCTCACATGTACGCAGAAACGCACTCACACACACACACAAACACACAGTACAGGCACATTTTCAGCAAGCACTATTAATAACTAATGAATGCCGTCTTGTTGCCAGCAGCGATTCATCCTCCTGTTTGACAAGCAAAGAACCCCGAATCTTTCATATTGGCTTTCAAAGCCTGTCAGCAGCACGATTACATGAAGTAATTACTGTTCTGCACACCTACTGTACTGAACAGTATCATGCATACACACACACTCTCACACACACACACACTATATGTGTGCACATGCATAGTGAAAGGCTTCATTCATGCACACAACCAATCACAGATACAGACTTAGTAATTTTGTCCTCCTGTGAGTCTGCAATGTGGTGCCAACTGTCTGAGTGTTTGATTATACTTCTGAAATATGTCTGAAAAACTGATTATGTGACATCAGAGTGAAACTCATTATGAATTATGGATGAATTCCACTCTGGTGGATGAAATTCTGCTGTGTGTATTCAGCAGGAATAACATTGTATACCGAGTTGGAGGGTCACAGATTTGTCGCTCGATTCTACGTAACTTTTATATTTCAGTTGAATCAAGAGGAATGTAAAAGCCGATGGAAACACAGTGGCGGAGAAAAGGGCGAGTGGGTACATGCTTGATTTGTGATGCTCTGACAGCTACAAACCACAACAGAAATTCCAATTACTAAGAGACGTCGACATAAAATAAAGGTATAGTGTAGAATTTGTGCTGATTGTGCTGCTCTTCTTTCAAATCCAAATCACTCTGGCAACATTTGTATTGAGTAAGAACTCCTGCTCAATACAAGTAAAGGTACGCATTCAGTGTCAGAAGCTTCCGTTAACAAATACCCGAAAAGACCCAAATCCAGCGCCTTACACAAGCAATTCCTCTGATTGAACTCCTCAAATTAAATGTGTACTTTTGTCTGGAGAACAATTTTCTCTCATAAAAAGAGCTCCCCCTAGTGGGTAAATATGAACTATAAGAGTAAAATATGATGGATACTAGATAGATCTCTTTAACCCGATTCATATGCACCGAATTCGGACCGAATTGATCCAGAATATATGGCTGCAAAAAAAAAAAGCTTAAAAAAGCTCTAAAATACAACATTTTAGTGTAAAATATAATATATACAAGCTAGATCTCCTCAAGTGGATTGAAATGCCCCAAATTTAGACTAAATCTGAACAATAATTGAGAAATTATGCCCAATAATTGTTTGTAGATAAAGCTCCCCCTAGTGACGGAAGTATACAACAAACATTTCCCAAAATCAATCTAGTTCTTCCTCACACTAAGGTCTATATAGGATTAGAAAATTACACGACCAATCTGCAGCGAAAGCGGCGGCGATGACGTTTCCATGAAATCCTTGACTTTTTGTGGACATAAAAAAAAGATTTGTTATTAATAGCAACATATAATTCCTCAATAACATCTTCTGATTTCAGGGAAGCATAGCGGGTACGTAGACACTTCCAGGATCTAAATTGCCCAATGTTGTGACGGCGAGTCTGTGATGACATGGCGACAACTCTACGACGTGACCCGGTGTCAGCTGGGTTAGTTTCCAACCTCCCTGTGAAGCTGGCCAGCATAAGTAGTTGGGGAAAACCGATGTATCATCTCGGGGTTTATTCTTATTATTGGTTTATTGGGCAGGGACATTGTACAATAATGAACATTTCTGTAACCAGAGTTGGCCAAAAGGCTATTTTTCATCCGCAGTCCCTGGTTTGACGGTACGATTATTACCCTGCTCTCCTCTCCGGCTCAGTCAAACATCAAACTCAATCCCTACCTCGCCCCTAACTGACGCAAGAGTTTGCACAAGCTTGAGGGCAGGGGCGGATTAACGTTACTCAGCGTTCACATCAACGTGATGCAAATATTGTGCGTTTGGTGCAATTAAAAACAAGATCCCTGCCAAAGACAGAAAATGGATGCGACATCCAAGGCAAGCAACAAAAATGATGCAATCCAGCTTGGGTGAGAAATTTGAAAGTCTGGCGAGCCTCAGTCGAGATTCTCCATACGTCAGACTTGTAGATGTCAAGGAAACGGACCGCGACCTTATCCCGGCTGACGATGTTTTCTGTTCTCCCACGGATGAGGCTTTAAAACCCAGACATCTTTGGATCTCCGGCGTCCGTGACTTCAGTACAAAGCAGTAACTGTGTTTACTTCGGTCATGGTGAAAGTTGGAAAGAAACCCTTCCCACTCCTGTGATTGACTTGGCAGCTTTTTAAAAGAGGTTAACGCCGAATCAGTTGTTAAAAAATCTCGTCGTCACTTTTAAACTTCACAGATTGGTAGCAGACTTTGTGACAGCTCTGAACTCGGGTTTTTACAGAATTTTGCAGACACTCCTCTCCGCTCCAGAACCACCACACTGTTAAATCACATTAACCTTTGATTCTGCCAATATTTGCTCCGTCTTACATTCTACTCTCCTGGATTCTGCCAAACACGCACACACACACACACGCACACGCACACACACACACACACACACACACACACAAAAAGAATTAAAGCCCACAGATTGTGAGAGTCTGAGTTTGCCGGCTTTTGAAAAGTTTCTCTTTTATACGTCTCCACTGCTTTGACGATTCCTCTCCAATATTAACTGTTGGATTATATAAACTCTCAGTGCGTACTGAGTTATATATTTAATACTTTCTCACCATTTAAGACACACGTGACTTTTTGAAATGAATGTTGCTGAGCCTAGATTCTTCACATCATACCGTATAACAAACAAACTTCATCAGAACCAAACACGCTGACGGTTGGCCCACACAGCAGCTTCTAGCCTGACGCCATATTTTGAGCATCAAGCAAAGTTACCTTTAGTTACGTTTTCTGGCCTGGCGCTAACGTGACAGCGTCGTTTTGGGGGAGGATCCTTAAATGCAACTTTTGTATAATATATTCAAGAGGGCAATCTTTGGTAAGGCCATCATTACAGATTCTGTGACATCTGGCAAAATCCAATTATTTTCAAAAAAGAGATGATGACAGCATCGAGAACAATAACTTGATTGTAGTTTATCTTATCTCCCGTCCAAACATCTCATTGCACTTGTAAAAGAAAATCACTTAACAAGTGGTGTGTCAGTGAGATAGGGGGGACTAGTTGTAAGACATGAATATCCAAAGTCATAGGATCTTGAAAACACTGCAAACGCTCAACGGGAGCTTTTCCAGCTAACTTTAAGACACACCTTATCTTAATATGCTTAAATATCATTTTTTAATGTAATTTCAAGTGTGTGATGGTCTTAGACCTTAGTGCGAGGAAGAATTGGAGTGTTTTTGGAATGGTCAGTTCTATATTTCTGACACTAGGGGGAGCTTTATCTTCAAAATTGTCTGGCCATAATTTCTTAACAATTTGTCCGGTTCAGTCCAGATTTGATGCGTATGAATCACTTCCAAGAGATCCGCCTCATATATATTATTATTTACTGTAATAGTTCACATTTTACTCACTAGAGGGAGCTTTTTATTGGAAAAAGGTTTTCTGTCAACTTCCTAACCATCAGTTCCATTTTGTCAGAATTTGGCAAATATGAATTAAACGAAATGAAATTAAATGTATTTTACTCTAGTAGTTCATATTTTACTCACTAGAGGGACCTTTTTTCCGGACATAACTAAAAAAATACTTTTAACGTATCATTTTCAAACTTTATACCCGCAGACATTAGTGTCAGGAAGAACTGGGAAGATCGTTTGTATATTTCTGACACTAGGGGGAGCTTTATCTCCAAAAGTTTTCAGTCAATGTTTTCTCGACTATTAATCCGATTTAGTCCAAATTCGTTGCATATGAATCAACTGAAAGAGATCTTTCCTGTTTATATGATGTTTTAATCTAGTATTTATATATTACTCAGTTCAGCGAGCTTTTACACTGAAAGTACTGTGGACATAACTTCACATTTATTTTGAGGAGTTCAATCAGCTTATACAAGGAAGGGGATTGGGGACTTTTCGTGGATATACCCTCGCTGTTAGGGACGACAGCATACGTCTAGTTATACACTAAAGAACATGCATTCTTTATTTCTAACTTATTTTTGAGGTGTTTTTTTAGCTAAAACACACATCTGTTTTTGTGCCTTGGCTGGTTGTTAACCGTTTTTTTCCTCTTGTTTTCTGTATTCTGACTGTGAATCCCGTCACACAGATTTAATTAGAATAAGTTAAAAGTACACGCTGTGTCGGGTTCTTTTGAAGAAACAGCCAGATGATGTGTCTGAAAATTAGACATTATTCAAGGAAGGATTAAGCTACGGCTTTCATTCTATTCATGAAAGCCAGCCCGGTTGGACTTTCTGACGCCCAGGCTGCACAGTCCAATAACGTGGCAAGAAAAGGAGCAACTGTGAAAAAGAGCAATTAAGAAAGAGCAAGTAGTCCCTGCAAACCCCAGCCCTGAGTCTCGTTCCGTTAATAGAGAATTTAAACGTAACTTCTCACACTTCCTGCCTTTCAAACAATGTCAGAGACGGATGCCGGCGGAAACTGAAGCGCTGGACGTCCATCGCCTGCAAATCTTCACAAGACTTGAGAAATGAAGCTGCGTGTTTTGTGTCAGGAAGAGTGATAATATTCTCCGTCCGTCTTTATCTGTCTTTATTCAACCTGCAAAAACGCAGACAGACTTAGCATTTTTCTGTATGGACCATGCAGAAGGTGGAACGCTTACAGTTGTACTTTCTGCTGAGCCTGTATTTAAAGTCAGTACTAAGTTCTACTAGTTCTAACATGGTTTTTTTTCCCGCACATTTGTTTTCGATAAAAATAATGAGGAAATGTTCATAATGAACAAGTAAGGCGAGTTTGTCCAACTGTCTATAAGCTGGTTAACTGCTTCGGTGAGAGGGTTGTAATTAGCCGGGATCATTTGATCCGCGGTGGACTTAGTTTTACTTTAATCAGGAAGTAGCCTTTTAACCGCAAATTACATATTCAGAATATTTATCCATATGTATTCAAAATACCCAACCACATGAGAAATCTACTCAATTTTTGCTTTTCCGTTTACTCACAGAAGAAATAACAAATGCGGGGAGTTTCTCAAGGGCTGAAACCGCCCCCCCCTTTATTTATTTGTTATTTATATATATATATATATATATATATATATATATACACAGTTTATTTATCCCTTTAAGCAAACAAGAATATAGAATAAAATAATAAAGAATCGTTGGAATTCAACCATTTGATAAGTTTATACTTCCAAAAAAATAAAAAAAATTATAATAAAATATATGTTTGTATATATATATATACATATCGATATATATACATTTTATAGCAATTTTTTTATAGCAACATTCTTCGATTTATGTATTTATTTTTTGGGGTTTGGCTTTGGTATCTCAAAACTTATCTCAGAAGATAATAAAAAGAGAAAAAAGATTACTCTCCATTAGTCTCATTAAGTTATGGGTCCATGTAGACATAAAGAAATGGCAGACGTGATTGGATATACACAAATAGAGCTTTTTAAATAGCAAAAATGAAATGATGAATATTAACTTCATGAATTTTTCAAGCGTATTGCTGTTTTCTTTCCCCCCCCCACCTCACTATTTTAACTCACTTCTGCCAAGCGGACCAGAGGACGGCGTATTCGGTGTTAAGATATAACCAGAGAGCAGAGGTAACTCATCGTAGATTTTTTAGTAGGGCTTCATGAATAAATAATGGACCCTGCTATCTTTTCATATAGGGTGCAACTTCTGGTGAGGAATGAAGGATGAGGTGCAGCACCCTCTGATACAGGGAGACAAGAGGCTGCGATGAAGAGGGAGACGCCTACATATACAATACCTCTGTCACATCTGGATCTTGGTCCGGGGCGGGTTTCCTATTTTTCAGATTTAACGCCATAGAGACCACAGCCTTCACCCAAATGTGACCATTTCAAGGAGACTTTTTATTGTTTAGAGGCGAAATGTCGCTTTAAAAGTATCACAATGAATAATGAAGTGTGAGATTGAAGGGACAATTCCTCTGACTCTTTGGAAGCGTTCGCTCCGCGTTTAGTTGGTGATTTGGGTTCTCCAGCCAACAAACTGGAAAATCACTTCATAAAACTTTTTCATAATAGCTAACTATAAGACCATCATTACGGCGTGCGTAACGAATGTACAGAGAAACGAAAATCGTAGTTTTTTTTTGAGGAACAATTAATTTGTTAATGATATGTAGCTATTTAATTGTTGGTTGTTGGTTACCTGTCCTGATTACAATATCAGGTAAAAAAGGGGCAAAAAGCAACATTAATTAGCCGACTTGCTAAGCACCAACCAGCGGTATAAATTAGCAACTAGTTGGTGGACATTGCGGTGCATTTAGCAACCTCCAGAAAAAAACAAAAGACATATTCCTCTCAGGACTCGGTGCAAAGCAGAGCAAGACTAAAAGGAGATTAACTATGGGACCAGAAACGTGAAAGCAATTAAATGTTAATCCTAAACGGACGCAGGGTAACGGCTGAATGCGTAAAATAGGAAATATTTGGTCATATCTTTTCTCACTACTATGAAAGATAATTTTTTTGGTTTTTATTTGCCCTCTTTTGATTAAAGTTTGAATATTGATTCACTGCCAGCATGAATAGTGCAGTAAATGTATGTTGAAAGCCAGCAGCTGGTTATTTCAATTAATTAAAAAAGACTGAAGCCAGACCAGACTCAAAGAGACGACCGCTTCTCTGCTCTGCCCAAGGATAAAATGATCATTACCGGCATCTGAAGCTCACTGATAGATGCTAACGCTTCGTTGTGCAAAAACTGAAGTTTGAAAATTGCAAGTTGCTGTTTTGTCCAGAAATATTTCTCAGTTCAGGCAGACATCTTCCTAAAATGTTGTCAGCATAAGTCGGATGGTAGGCAGGTTTTCTTCTTCTGTGGGTACTTCTTCTATTCTGTCTATGGAGTTTCTTTTTATAATATGACAGTATGGTACCAGAATGCAGAATAAAAACATTTATTGTGTTTAATCGAAGCACTGCGCCATTGTTTTACAGAATAAATGACTAATAATACCTGCTACTGACCACCTGAGATTTCTTTTTCAATCATGGTGATACGTAGCGATCGCAGCGCAGCAAAGGTGCGCCGTCTCGGAAGGCTGGCCGGACTACAAATTTGACACCGACTATTAGTTTAAGTCCAGTGATGTGACGTCGATGAGGAGGCGGGTCAATCGTGGCTACAGAAGCGCTCTTTGTTCTAGCCAAAGTCTAAACGAGCCTTCTTAGCATTCCTAAGTCTACGTGCCGCCATGTTTGTGTTCACTCTATCAATCCATTGGTCAACTTCAGAAATGGTCGGGAGCGATCCAGCCCACGCTACTGAGGGGCAAACTGGAACTGACCGGAGGAAACGGGCACCTCGCATCCTTGATCCTGGACTACCTGACCACGGTATGCGAGGAATCGGGACTGTGTGTCGGACGTGGTTGTCTGCAGTACGGGGGCCCCGCAGGGAACGGTCCTGGCTACGTTCCTCTTCACCCTCTACACTGCAGACTTCTCATACAACTCACCCACATGTCACCTGCAGAAGTTCTCTGATGAATCTACAATCGTCGGTCTCCTCACAGACGGGGACGAGAAGGAGTACAAAGGACTGACGCAGGACTTCAGTGGAACCACCTCCAGATCAACGCGGGTAAGACCAAGGAACTGGTGGTAAACTTCCCCCCCAAAACCTCGGCTTTGTGAGGTCCGAGTGAAAACCAGTCAAAAAGAGTGGATAAATGATCAATTCATGACTGGTTGATTATGTCATACTTTAAGAACTGATTGTTTCACGTTGCCTCCATGTTCAAGCTGGACGGATGGACGGAATTAGTCAGCGAAAAACCGGGTTTGAATTCCGGCTACAATCCTGTTGCCTGAAGTCGACCTTAAAGGAGCCTCATCACTTGATAGGCTAACATTTACAAGCCACGGTAGATTCTTGGATAGGGAGGGGTGAGCTGAGAGCATTGTACAGTACGGTTGCAATCTGGAATTGGAACTCCTTGTGGCAATTAGCAGGTCTCCAGAGAATACGTCTCAAACTATTCTGTATACACTAGCTTCACCAAACTTTACACATGAACTATCCATGATATATACTGTTATATGTTTGAAGTCCAGCTGGGCTCTGCAGTGAAGGGTTAAAGTTAAGCTTGGTCGGGCGTGTAAGTTGTTCCAGCTGGTAATTGGTGCTACCTTCCAGTTCCACATGCCGGTTTCTCTCAGGTCCTATGGGCTTTCCTTCCTCCACTCCCATCAAACACATTTCTGTTTTAATTGCATTTGAAAATCATCTGCAGACTCTTTGTCATTGTTGCTCATTGAGGTCTGAGAAGAGAAAGATTTCATTCACTTTGTGAACTGCCAGGTCTCCAAGAGGCCGGGTCGTAACACCATTATCATTTCCACCAACAGAAAATGACTCGAAAGACAGAAGATTATACGATGTAATCATCTTCAGGAACTCAGTGGCTGATTCAGTTTTTTGACCTATTGTACCGATGAGCAGGAGTTTGCACATCAAGAAAGTTATGACTCTGATAGTGGTAATAGCCAATGGCATCCAGATCATGGAAGGCAAAAAAGAAACTTATAACACATTAATGATCTAAATCATCTGCTATTCAAGGGAAATGTGTACAGAAAACAGCTCCGACAAACCACGCAGGTCAGTTCGCCAGCAGCTATACGGAGGCAAGGCGATGTTCATATAATAATGAGGATGTGGTTGCTATTATCTCTGCTTTCGCCGGACTGACTTCTAGTAGCATTATGGTAATATGATTGCTAAGGTTTTTATGGATCTTGGTAGGATTGTTGGACGAATGACGAGGGTGCTAATGATGCTAATAACGGAGTCGGTCTTGATAATGGAGTGGAGTCAAGAATTTGGTTTCGCTTCCATCACCATTATAAGAGGACATGTTTTTCGTTCGTCAATTACACTGCTTGAAAAAATGAAGGAAACACTGAACTTTTTCGGACATTGCGTAAATACTTGTTCTTGGATCCTTTTCAAATGTTATACTTACGCAGACCTTAGTGTGAGGAAGAACTCAGGTGATTTTGGGAAAGGTCGGTTGTACAATTTCATCAATAAGGGGAGCCTAAAAACCTGAGCCATAATTTCTCAACTGTTGGTTTGATTTAGTCAAATTTGATGCATATGATTTGACTCGAGGAGATCTATCTTATATATATTACGTTCTACTCTAATAATTCATATTTTACTCAGTAGGGGGAGCTTTTTATGAAAAACACTGTTTTTCGGCACAATTCAAAAACCACAAAATGGATCATTTTCAAATTTTATACTCCCGTAGACCTTAGTGCGTGGAAGAACTGGATTGATTTGGGAAATGTTGACTGTGTATGTCTTACACTAGGGGAAGTTTTATCTCTTAAAGTTTTCAGGCCATAATTCACTCATTGGCCCAAGTATTGATTCGATATATCTCAAATTTTACTCTTAAAGTTCATATTTTACTCAGTAGGGTTTATTTTTTTTTACGGAATTAACTTCACATTTAATTCGAGGAGTTCCGTTAGGTTGATTGCTCGTATAACCCAGGGAATTGGGAACTTTCCAGAGATAGTCACTTGGTGTCAGGGACGATAGCATCGGGCTGGCTTAGAGATTACAGATACAGATAAATTGGAAAGGTCATGAAACAGTAGAAAGATAGGATTCATTTTTTTGTGTCAAGTACGACCTCTGTTCGTTATCTCCTTCGTGGTTTAAGAATTCAGAATCACAGTAGTTCATGAACCTGCGTGATGAAAAAGTGATGTTAATTTAATCCCACAAGGAGATTGGTTTGTTCAGGCGGACACGGAGCAGCAATTCCAAGGTGACCCCACAAGGCTCCCATAAATGTTTTATCATTGCCTGTACAGAGCAGTCACAAATGATCCTGTCTGCGGGTCACGCATGGCGCTTTCAGGAGGAGGGTGTTGCTCTGCTCACATGTCAATATGCACACCTTAGATTCCTTGATAAATAGGATCAGTCCATGAAGAGTTGAATGAACGGCACCGATGCCAAAGAGTGAAAAACGTCTTTTGCTACGGCTGCTTCCGGTTGGCAGATTTCTTTAAGTGGTTCTCTTCTCCTTTAAAGGCGTCACTTACCAGCGAGCCGAGTCCACAGCAAAGGACTTCATCGGCTCTCCATATCAAACCGGAAAAGAATTGCCTCTGGCACTTCTAAGTGATGCATGACTTTTCTTGTATCTCTGTCTCTACTTTTAATCTGTGAATATCCCACACTGTCAGTCAGCGTTTAGTCCTCCACTGACATGACCAGAGAATGTCAATTTCACTAAAGACAAATAAAAGATAAACTCAAAAAGGACTTCATGGTAATCTCTGCATGTAGAAGAACCAGTGTCAAGTTCAGGCCATAGCCCGAAGAGAAAACCGGTGTCTATTCATTTATACATTCTTTTATTGGACTTTACTGATCTCTCTCTCTCTCTCTCTGAAATACAATTTGTTAACAGCTGGATAGGTAGATGGATAGATAGATAGGTAGATGGATAGATAGATAGATAGATAGATAGATAGATAGATAGATAGATAGATAGATAGATAGATAGATAGATAGATAGATAGATAGATAGATAGATGCATTATTAACGGATAACAGATGGACAGAAGCTAGTTCGATACATGATGGATGGATGGATGGGATGGTGAGTCAATAGATGGATGGAGAGATGGATGGATGGATTGGATGGACAGTCAGGAAATGGATGGAGAGATGGACAGATGGACAGAATATAAATGGACAGATGGACAGAATATAGATGGAGAGATGGACTGGACGGATGGACAGAATACAGATGGACAGTTATACAAAATACAAATAGTAGAGGGATGGATGGATAGATGCATTAATCATGGATAGACAAAGGCAGACGGACAGAAGCTAGTTGGGTTCATGGATGGATGGGATGGTCGGTCAAGAGATGGATGGATGGATGGATGGATGATGGATGGATGGATGGACGGACGATTGTAGAGAGGATAGATGGATGGAAGGGTGGATAGATTAATAGATAGATTGATTGATAGATTTATACATTGAAAATGGATGGAAAGGACAGCAAGACAGAAGTTGTTTGGATGGATGGATGGATGGATGGATGAAAGTTATGGATGGATGGGACATACAGTCAAGATATATATGATGGATAATCATTATTTTTCACTATTTTTTTCAATTTTTTTTCTAATAATTGTCATTATCACAAGATTGAGAATAATTTATCAGTCAAAACCAAACCGTGCCCCACAGTCAGTTTGAGTTGGACTTGTTTTGTCCATGATTTTCTCGAGCTTTAGAGCTTTTAGGGTAAATTGAAGGTAAATTGTTTTTGCAAAAACATCTGCGTCATCATACACGTGTTTTTCTTTATTCGCGTGAATGTAGTTAAGTTCAACATGATGGCACCAGTAGATCCACCTGCGTTGCCTATAAATAACCCGATGAAAAGACAGCAGTGGTTGTGATTCTGAGACGACGCAGAGGTTCGGGAGACAACACCAGTCAAATATGTAGGATTTTCAAATGCCACGCTGTTTTGATTTGCCTCCCGGAAGAAAAAAAAAAAGAAAAGAGCGAGACAGCATGACAGTCAGGGTGGGATCAGCAACACTTACTGGGTTTTGAAAAGGATTCTGCTGGATTCTGGCAGGTTGTACAAGACAAAGGAAGAGCGAAGGGAAATACTCATTTATCAAGTGGGGCGTTATCTTAATTCCACCTGGTGGCGTTATTGTGTTCTGCTTCAGTCTGAACACCACAATGAGGATGAGATGCAGCGACATCTGCAGATGTAGAAGTTCTGGATGGCAGCGCCGTGCATTACACAATACGGAGTGGTTTTTGCCTTTGAGGAGGTCGCCATCGTGTCAGAACGCATTCATCTTCACGCTAATGAAGAGCGTGACACGTCAGCCGTTATAAATGAAGTTTATAACGGAAGTTATAAATGATCAAAGCGTGTCCAAATATAGAAGAACAGCCACACCTGGCAGCCAGAGAGAACTCGGGTTCTGTTTTATGATATCAGTGATATCAGGTCTGATGAGTCGGAAGCATAAAATATCAATTAGTATAGTACTTAGCGCAATGACATGTCCTTGAAAGTAGTACATTTGGATACAGTAGAAGTGTGGAGAGCAAAGCCCTGCTAGCCTGGATATTCTCAGAATCAGAAAATTGTACTCTTACAGAGGTAAGATCATATACACTTTTATTATAACAGCATTATATAATATTAAACATTTCCAGTTTGAAATGAGACTCCTCTTTTTAAGGGTTTATAATGGCTTTTACATCAAGTTCTAATGAAGTTGTGAGCATTTTACAAGTCATTAATACGCTGCTATACCTCATGAGATACGAAGGGTGTCAGAGACCTCATGCTTGCCAAATAGTGAGCTACCTAATCTGTACTGCTGACTTGATATTGCCAAATAGTGACACACGCTGATAAATGGAGAGCTATGTCATAAGTCGTTCATAAACGTTAACTTATGTCTTAAAAAATATTCTAAACCTGGTTTGTATTTAATAATAAACTATTTATACATCCTTTTATAAATAGTCCTATAATAGTAATTTTTCTTTCAGATAGATAGTTGGTCTTTTTTTCTTTACAAAGTTGCTGAAGAATGGGAGGAACCGGGCTTGAATGTAATAAGCAGGAAAACAAGAAATCGGAGCCAGCAGGCTTGATTATCAGCACCGGTCTCCATGGCGATCAACAAAGCGACATTTATTTGGAACTGAAGTACACTGATGTTCTCTGCAACTGTGTTATTGAACTGAAAAGAAGGAGGGGTGAGCAGCTTTGTTAGGTTTTTCTTTTCAATATGGCCGATGCCACAAGCGATCTAATGGTTGAGTATTTTCTTTGTATATAGTGGCATCTCTGTTTAAAAGGTGCGGTCTGTAAAATTTAGTGCCATCCGGCAGTGAAGTTCCAAAATTGCTTCCTATACTGACGCTCAGCTCACGCCTCTCTATCCACGCATCTACGCCGAACACAAACTGTATGCGCACTTCAACAAAATACGGATTCATGACGAATAAATCACATCCATCCATCGCGCACCGTAAGCTGCTGCTATACTACAGGTGTTGAATAAACTCTATTGAAGACATCACTTTTCACGCACTCAACCCTTAACAACAAACAAGAACCCATCAGTTTATGATGTTTCTCAGATTCCCTGGATGCGTTCATTGACATCTGAATCAATTACTTTATTGTAGCTTTCAGACATCACCACATTTCAGCCCTGCCTGAGTCACAATGTTTGTTTTGTTCTCTGCAATTTAAGTTATGCTGAAAGGTAAAGAAAAACACTCCACTGGGTAAAAGAAGTTACCTTTTTCCATAATATCTATGTCCACGGCCTGTAAAATCCATTTATTTACCTGCATCTCCGTTTTCTGCTATTGTTCCCCTGAAGTCTTATCTCTCCGGTACATCCTTTTCCGTCAGCTCAGGTAAATGTTTCTTGACTTGTGTTGCGCCTCAAGGGTCCAGTTCGCTTTTTACATGCTGCTATTGGCGTATATATTTTTAAAAAAAGAAAACCAAACCCTTGCTTATATCTTCTATGCTGATATACCTTCCTCTGACCCCCGACACAAAGTTGCACATTAATTCTTTATCAAGCTGTTTCGCTGAGGTTAAAACATGGATCTCTCCGAAGTTTCTCTCCGCCGCTGAAAATAGGATTTGTTTATGTGTAATTCCTTCAGTATGGTGCCCTACTATAACCCTCATATAAAGAATATCTGGTTATTTTTGACTTCTTTCATATTCAACATTCATTCAGTTGTAAATGTTGCCTCTTCTCATCTTAGAGTTCCAGCTTTCTTCTACTTCAAAGAAAGGTTCTCTCAGGCTTTTGTTACTTGAAGGTTTGACTTTTGCAGCTCATTATATGTTGGAATGGGTCAGGTACTTCCACCAATCTTCAATAAGATTAGTAACACCTGCCTAATATTGTGCAAGTTCCAATTGTGCCACAGAAGCAGCTGTCACTTGTCAAGGCATGGGCCCGGATGCTAGATTGGACTGAAATCTGCGGAATTTGTAAAGCCAAATCAACACCTAGAACTCACTCGTTGTGTCCCAAATGTGTGGGATGGAGAATTGTGCTGTAAAAGGCCAAAGTCATTAGGGAACACTAATTCTATGAGGGGATGTCTCTCATCTGAAACACTAGGTAGGTTGTGCCTGCCATAGTAACATGCACAGGTATGGCAGGAACCATGGTTTTACCGAACAGAACATTGCCCAAAGCATCCAACTGCCACAGCCGGCATGCTTTCATCCTATATTACATCCTGGTTCCAACTCTTCCTCCCGTCAATACAACATTAAAGAAAGTGTGAATAATCAGACCGAATCACCTTCTTCCACTGGACCGTCATCCAGTTCTGATGCTGATGTGCCCATTGCAGGCGCTGACATGGGTCAGCATGGGCATCTGACTAAAACCTTTCTAATAGAACCAGCATGAACTTTTCAGCCATTTTTGCTCGGGTCAAAAATGGCTTCTTTTTTTTGGGGTGTTTCGGGGCATCCCGTGTCCGTAACACCGGTTGACCCGTCTTGTGGAGATCCTCTGACTCTGTATTCACCCAGTGTAAATAGACAACTGTACGTCAACATATTTGCCAAAAAAACTGTGTAATATGTCAATGCAACAGTGTGGAAGTGACTTGATTGTCTTTATGTAAGTCGGATTAATTGGACTGCGTTGAGCAAAAATTCTCACCGGTGAGCCAACAACCCTCGCAGTCACGATTTCCGAAGATGTTAAACATAAATAACTTCCCCTGGGGGAAAATATTTTGTACTGAAATGAGAGGGTAGGGAGTGTAATGAGCAGAGCAGGTGTGTATTCAATGGCTGAATATCATTTTCCGTTGGATCGTGGACGGCGTGATAGTTTAGACTTTGAGAATAACGAGCTGTAGGACAAATAAATGCGTTAAGTTGAATAATTAGACCTATTCTAGCTCTGTGTTAAAGTACCTGCCACGTATTTCGGATAAGCCTCAGATATATCTGATCAAGATTAGACACAGTATCAAAATGATGAAGGGAGCATTTTCATAACTGATCGAAGGATTACAGACATTTGCATAAAACATGCATATGATTCAACAACTTAGTGTTTCTAAAGTTAACTACCGGTGAGTTTCTGGCAACGAAATGCAATCCCACTTGAAACAAGTTTTCCATACAATATTTTAAATAATGTAATACGTTAATTTAAATAATGTTAATTATCTTAAATAATGTAAGAACAAGCGATTTTCTCTCTGCAGTCAGCTAAACGGATCTGTTTGAATCTCAGACTCCTTACACAAAGTAAAAAACAGTATCAAAACGTCAAATGACCAATGACCCAAGACTGGATCTGGACCTGTTAGGTAGGACCTGAGACATGAATTGAACTTCTGATGAGAGTCTCGACTTACCCTTGTGATCAGACTCAGGACTAGAGTTGGACACTTGCCCAAAGTCTTAAGGCTTGACCTGTACTTACATACCCCACAAAATGTGAAACTTAACTTGGACTATGACCAAAATTGACACTTGACTTAGACTCCTGATGGGACTTGAATTGGACTTTCCTCCCAACGATGTTCGACTTAACTTGGTACCAGACTACCAGAAGCTGATGTTAGAAATTTGACCCAAGACTTTGGATTTGATTTTGACTTACTCACAAATACTAGAGAATTGATACCAGACTTTAAACTGAAGTCAAACTTTTGATCAAAACTGAAACTTAATCTGCCGATGAGACTTGACTTGAACTTTGATCAGAATTGAAATTTCATTTAGACTACTGACGAGTCTTGGCTTGGACTTTGAACAGAATTGAACCTTGACTTAGACTGCTGATGAGACTTTAAACTAAGACTTTTTTAAAGCTACATTTTTGAGCAGAATTGAGACTTGACTTGGACTTTCCCCTGAAAGATGTTAGACTTAACTGAGACTTGTTACCAGACTTGAGGCTGGAGATATAAATGTGACTGAAGACTTGATTTGATTTTGACTTCCCCAATAATATAATGAGACTTGACACGGACTTTAGTCCAGATATGATTCGGACTAACCCATCAAATGCTTTGGACTTGAAACCAGACTTTACCCTGAAGTCAGACTTTTGACCAAAGATCTGAGACTTCACTTGGACTTACACCTCAAAAACTGGAGACTTGACTTGGAAATTAGACTGAAGTTGGACAATTTACCAAAATTTTGAATATTTTTTAAGCTGAACCCATCCATCAAAGGCAGCTGTAAAAAGAAAAAAAAATGTGAATCGAGTTTCTCTCTGAAGGAAGGTGAATGCCAATATCTGCACTGTAAGCTAAAATGAATGCTTAACTTGATCTTCATATAAGTCAAAGTCCTTCTACTTTCAATCAATCAAAACACGACAGAACCAGACAGGAAGAAGAGAGAAGAACAGCTCTTCATCTGCGCTCAGATTTGACTCGAAGACATTCAACATTCACAAATAATACTAACGGACGAGAAATCTGAGCATCGGCTTCAAATACTCGACATCGAGTCAGACATTCCGTACATTTTACTCTCTTGTGATGTCCATAAGGCAAGTGGCACGAGGGCGATTTTTCATTTCTGCTCCACAGGCAGTGGGAAAAGATATTCTGACACAAGAACGAGTCAAAACTGGTTTTCCTCCGTCTTTCTTCTGATTCTCAAAGGCGCTGACCACCAAACCCCAGAAAAGTTTTCTTTTCATGTTTTCAGTCCTGCCTGTCAGTCAGTGCCTGCAGAATTCTTTTTTTTTTCTTCTTTTTTCGCCTGGACATACGGTGTTAGAGAGAGAGAGGGGTGAGCAGTGTCGTGTGAGGTTATCAATGCGGAGAATCCTGCATGGAACAACGTCAGTCAGGGTGAAACTGAAAAGAACAACATGTCCGACAAGCACCCGGCTGAAAATCCAAAACTATCAACACAGCTCTGCACAGAGCAACCTTTATTACAGTTTCATTATATCAGCTGTCCAACAAGGAGACCGATCGTGCGTGAAAGTGTAAGTGAGAAATAATCTGTGGCCAGAGTGTGCAAAGGAAAAGTCCTCCTGGTTGATCTTTCTCCGAAATCGCTAGCGCTTCATTTCATAACCTTTAATCTTCCCTTGGTGGATTTACTAATGAGCGTTTAACAATGTCATCAAAAACGACTGCGTGTCTGTTTCGAGCATGGGTTGGATTCATCTCATAACCTTTAACGACATTTTAACAGCTTTAGAACTCCAAAAGTCGACGCTGAGCGTATCAATCGCGTTTTGTTTATACGAGGGAATATAAACTGTATTCTCTTTTGAGTTTTGAATTTGCCTTTTTTCTATCAAACAGTCGTCACTTGAACGAATTAACGTCGCACCAGCTGCCCCTCGGTCCGCCTGACTCAACTCCCCCGACAGCTGAATTAAAACCATAAAGACAAGGCGTTCCCCGCTAGCCTGTCAATCAGTCACTGTTTATTCCAGACCCGTCACGGCTGCACAAATTACATCGCATCATAATCGTTACATGGGACCGGAATTTACATTTAAACGACCCGGGGCTCTCCTGCAGGGATTGAGTCCTGGCTTTGGAGGACCTGACCTTGTTTGGTGGTGAAATGTTCGCAGGACAAGAGGAAGCTCTCCTGCGCCATTGTGGAATGTATAAATGTGTGTAGCTCTCAAGGCTGTGGTGTTTAAATGGAAGGTATTTTTTAGAAGAATATGTGTGCTGACAGACCGTGAATCTTATTTTTTTTATTTTTTTTGTGTGTTGCTGCTCACGTCATACCAATACTGAATTATTCAAAAGCTTTAAAAAGAAAAAAAAGAAGCTTAAAGCTGACTAATAAAACATAACTGAGGTGGCAGTAGACCTTCAAATTGCCAGATTAAGAACACTTCTCTCCGTGTTCCAAACAGTTAGGAAGAATAACGAACGTGAGATCGCTGTTGCTAATGTCGTTGGTTAGTGTGATTGAGTGAAAAAAAAAAGCTGTTCTAAGAGAGAGAGCGAGAGAGAGAGAGAGAGAGAGAGAGGCATTTACATGCTTGGATATGCGGTGAATAGGAAACTCTCTCTGGATCAATTCAAGCTTTACCGTCTGGGAAAGAGGGTTGTTGTGTTGCAATTGAGATTTGCAGTAAAATGATAATCAAGCTATAAAAATTCAAAGAAACAACAAGTAGCCACTTTTGAATAACATCAATGGGGTTTCAATTCAAGTCAAAGCTGCTAAATGTTGCACGTTCGTACGAAACCTTTGGGTTTCCTTCATAACTATGGTTCTCTGAGTGTCATGATTGACAGGTCTCACCATGGGATTAGACCTCTAATGGATGCGAGGGGCGTATCCCATAATCATGATGAAAGCAGAGATAGAGGAGGCAGGAAACATTTGTGCAGATCTTTGTTTTATGTGATGATGTATTCCAGATAAATGACTTCAAAGTGTCTTTGATCTAGATTATTTGACAGCTGGCTTGTCATGATTCGATAAAGTAAACGTGTTTTTGTAAAGAGTCGCCCTACTGTGTCAACATAACTACATTATTTTCATTTTTTCTGAAAGTCATAGCTTTATCAGTGCAATTGTATTCAAATAACCTTTATTGGCATGAACGGTTAACAACGGTTAATACCAAAGTATAACAATATACACATGTATGTGCGTATAGTATACGTACAAATATACACTCATACATACACGTACACACTACGATAAATCTATCCATCAATATCCATGAGTGAGCGGGTGTCAGCTTTTCAGCTCCTCCCTTCCTTCTGTCTTCTGGTCAGCAGCGCCGCCGTCTCCAAACCATCCAGCAGAGCTGCTTTCGCCACCATCTTGGAAACCTTTCCCTTCACTCCTGCTGCTACTCCTCTGTTACGAATAATAGAAGTAGAGAAAACACAAAAGTGAGCTTATAGGGTCCATATATATGTGAAACCCTATATGTCTGTAAATATAAAACGTAATGGCGAGAAGTCTTATCTCCTCAAAATTTGCTGAGCAGAAGTCTGTGAAGTTTTATAACGGCCAGGTTGGAGCCCTAAAGGTTGTTTTAGCGTGACATCCCCCTGGCGTTCTGTCTGCGACTTCGCTCGCACCACCGGCCCGGCTCTACAGCTGGTGATCGGGTTGGCTTCGGCCAGAGCAAAAGAGACAGCCGGGATTTGACACTCTTGGGGACCCCTCAGGTGCACCCAAGGGCGCTAATGAGCTCCAACTACCAGGAACCTGAAAGGCAACAGCCGGACCGAAAAGGGGCTAAACTAAATACACACATAGCAGACCCTCCTGATGCACGGGCAGTTTTGAATTCAGCAATATTCATGTCGTGACGGTGTCTCCACATCATCACATATAGTTCTCCCACTCGTATCCTCGCCCCACATAAACGCCACCCTCCTCTACTCTTCTACGCTCTGTTTCTCCATTATCTTTATCCAGCAAAACCCCTCAGAAAGGAGAGACCAGCTGAGCGCCTCCTCTGAAGCAGAGACCCCCAACATGCCTCTGATGTGCTCCTGTTAGGACACAAGCAGCCCCCGAGGAGACGCACAAACCTCGGCAGGAGATAATGATGGATTCCAGAGGCGTGTGTGCTCCAGGTTCCATTTGGCTCCGACAACACTTACTGTGAATCCTGGGAGCTTCACAGGAAAGGGAGATTATTAGTTTTTCTTTCAGGGTGCTTTCATAATTTGTGTTTTCCCCCACAGAAGCAGTGGCGGGAGAGATTTCTGGGAGAGGAGTGAATACTCGCCCGCCCTTATTCCTTCAACCGGTAGAAGAGAACACAGATGGAGGTTGTTTACCACACTTCAAAAAAACGTCCTCCTCTTCTCTTTTTCACTTTTTTTTTACTTTAGATCCGGCAGCGTCATTACTCTTGAGGCGGGGATGAGGTCAGTAATGCTGGACAGGTTATCAGGATTCCCCTCTGGGCACAACTATTCAGGCTGGAGGGAAAGACTTTGACTTTCTAGACACCCTTATGCACTTCTGCTTCTTCCCTTACCTCTCAGAACTCACACTGAGGGGGAGGAACCGGGCCTGTGGTTCCGTCCACATGGGTTTGAACGTGTGTGGCTGAGGCCCTCGGGCCGTGGAAACCATGTTGAGTCATGTTCTGTATAATCCCGACACTGTGCCGCCGGGGGACATTTTTATTTTAATAAATATCTGAAAAGTATCGTATAAGTATAATATTGTGTCTTTTCATAATAATAATGATAATAATAATAAAAGATATTATTGTTATAATAGTTTTATTATAATTTTATTATTATTATCAATTGTTGTTACTGTTAATATTATTACTAATAATAATAAAATTGCTAATATTATTATATTACTATAAGTATTGGCATAGTAAAAGTGCTAATTCTTTCATCTTCGCTAAATATACAGTAATTTATTAAAAACTGAGACCTAAGCAGTTCTGTAATAATTAACAAGACAGTAATGAACCCAATCTTTATAATTACAGTAATATACTGTAATTATGAGATACAGTGAGGAACTGAATCTTATAATACAGTAATATAGTGTAATTATGAAATACAGTCACGAAATGTATTTTAAAATAACAGTAATATACTGTAATTATGAAATACAGGGAGGAACTGCATTTCATAATAAGAGTAATATACTGTAATTATGAAATACAGAGAGGAACTGCATTTAATAACAACAGTAATATACTGTAATTATGAAATACAGCGAGGAATTGCATTTCATAATAAGAGTAATATACTGTAATTATGAAATACAGAGAGGAACTGCATTTAATAATAACAGTAATATAGTGTAATTATGAAATACAGCCAGGAACTGTATTTTATAATACAGTAATATACTGTAATTATGAAATACAGCGAGGAACTGCATTTAATAATAACAGTAATATAGTGTAATTATGAAATACAGCCAGGAACTGAACAAAAAAACACTCTTTTGCTGGTTAAGCTGTTGCCAGTGATGTTCCGTGAATTGACTATAAAAAGTCTTACAAAGCGACTGTGAGAAAGCTGCAAAAGTTAAGCAGGACAAGCTCCAGCTGCCTTCAACGGGCCCTAATGAAAATCCAAAGAGAAATGAAAGAGACCCAAGGGTGCTTTAGATCAATAGACAAACAGTGAGTCAACAGAACGCATTCGTTTCCATTAGTTTGTTTCTTTTCACCGGTTCAATGTAATGTTTTCTCAGCAGCTAGCGAATGCGTTTAAAGATAGAAAAAGCTCATTATAATTAGATCCTAGCCGCTTCTTTGTGCCGTTAATCATCTGCAGGCTTTTCCCGGTGAGAAGTCTTTTTCCAACTGGCGAAGGCGGCGCGGGTCGTTAGCTAGAAGGCCTAACGGCGTCTATTGGCAGCTTCCATATATGATCGCAGCGTCGCGGTTTAATCAGGGAACTCTTGCGCTTGTTGATTTTGTTCATTTGTTCATTTGATACACTTTGGATGCCAATCCAGGACAAGTTACCAACCAGCACATCGTTATAGTCGTTAGGAGGACGCGACGCCAAGGATTGTCTCAACAAAATCATCATAGAATCGTGAATTAAAGCGGTGTTGGTCCAAAATGATTGAAAACAGTCTGCTGGAGATCTTTAACAAGTGTATAAAACAGGGACGGGTAACGCAATCAACCTTTGTTTTGCATATTTTGGGGTATTTGTAGCACAGTACTGCAAAGACTGCTAGAAACAGACTGTTAGCTGAGAGTATAGAGAAGAACTTTAAAGCTGCGTATTTCAGTTTATGGAGCGAAACTGGAATTATCAAGACAATGATGTAAAATGTTCAAATATTATGCAATTTGAATGTAGAGAGAAAAATGAATGGGGCATTATAAAATGACATTCATATCTAGGTTAAGGCTCTCAATGATATTTGAGTATAGTAGTAGTGTTGAGTGATTGTATTCGATTATGTATTGTGTTATAATTTAACAAAATGGGTATTTAATATAGGATTTATCTTCTCCCTGCACCTTTCTCAATCATGGAATGTGTAAAAAACATGTTTTATCTTTGGTGTTAATACGTGTATGTTTGAAATATGTTCAATTCAGCTCATAATTGAGTATTTGATATCAATTCGGCATTATTCAGATGATGTACGTGAAACTACCGACATTAAGATTTAAAGTATATACATGCATTTACGGCGCTGTTGCCTCTGCGTCTCTGAATGTCTCTACTACTTTTGCAGACCTTGAAGGACCTTCATATCCACCTCTTCCTCCTCTCTGGCTATATTTCCACTGAATTTAGACCCTTATCCTTTGAAACGCTCTATAAGGTGAAACTTTTTATCCAGACGCACTCCAGCGGACATGAGGAGTAGCCGTCTGTGAATTTGATGGCGTTATACCTTTTTTGAGGTCATACTTTCTTGAAAGGTAACCTCTTTCAAACTTTAGAAAGTTGTTTTTGATGGTCTCCCACCGTGACCTGTAAACGGAATGAAGGGTAAATATACCGAGGCAGGAAAATGTATTAAACTGGGGGCAGATCGGTCCTTGCATCCCTGCGCCTGTCGGGGTCCCAGAGCTGCTGCAGACGTCTCACATAACGTGAAGAATTACCAAACCACTTCCTGTGTCCAGTCGGTGGCTTCAGATAACACACGTTTATTACACAGACAATGTCGTATTATTTTTCTTATAACTGTAGAATAGTGTGGAAATAACCTTGGAATTGAATCCAATGCCTGAAATATTGAGTAAATTGTATTATTTGACTTACAACGTCTTGTTTCATTGTAAATAATGGCCATTTCATGGATCATTTTCATTTTTTACACCCACGTAGAGCTCGGTGCGAGGAAGGACTGGATTGATTTTGGGAAAGGTCAGCTTTATATTATTATTAAACTTATTTTAACTATTTGACTTATTTTAGATTCAACTACTATATTTCCTCTTATATTTCATATTTCACTCACTAGTGGGAGCATCTTTACAAAAAAATACTGTTTTTCGGACATCTTTCGGTCCGTTTTGGTCCAAATTCTGTGAATACGAATGGACTTGAAGAGATCTTAAAAAATGATTTTATACTGATATTTTACTCAATAGGGGAGTTTTTTTATAAAAAGCACAGTTTTTTTTTTAACTTAACATCACATTTAAATGAAGGGGTTCAATCAGGGGAGATTTACAGGAAACGTTTTATAAAATGTGGTTAAAAAAAATCGGACTTGCTTAAACTCAGCAATCTTCACAAAAACAATTTAAAGGAACCTCAAAAATCCAAGAAAAAGGAAGTCGAGATCAAACCAGACTTGGCCAAAGTTAGAAAGAGGCTCAGCATTACAACCAGGAAATAACGACAGGGAAACAAAAGCTAATAACGACATGAACTGACAAAGTAAGTGGGGAGAACACGGACTATATATAGACTTAGGGAGATCAGACACAGGCTATATATGTAGACGCAGGCAGGTTCCCCGCAGGGAAGACGTGGCAATGAGACGCAGGTGTGAACAATCACAGAGGAACAAGAATAACACAGAATATTCTGTGAATAAAATAATACTGAGGGGGAAAGAAGTAATAGAGAAAATAACAAACTCAATCCAAACCGTGGCAGGGCCATGAAAACCCAACATGGACTCAAACTTGTAAAAAAAATAAGAATACATTTTAATTATAATGCGCTTTAGACTGACTTCACACTTTACATCGGATCTCAAAGTACTACAAGGTAAAAGCAGATAAAAGCATCAATAAAAAAAAAAATGTAATACTAATAATATAAAACCATGACTAAAAAGCAGCAATGATAATTAAAAGTTATAGGTTCTGCTAAAAAGGAAAGTTTTAAGTCTTTTTTTAAAATGTGTCAGTCGTCTGTGGAGCCCTCAGATGGTCAGGGAGGGCATTCCACAGACGGGGGGCAACAGAACAGAAGGCCCGGTCACCCATGGTGCTGAGCTTAGTCCGGGGAAGGAGGAGGAGGTATGAGTGGGTAGAACGGAGGGATCGTGTTGAGGTCAGTGGGGTGAGTAGTTCTTTCAGGTAGGGGGGTGCGTTACCATGGATACACTGGTGAGTGAGGAGAGAGATCTTATAATCAATCCTGGAGGAGACGGGAAGCCTATGAAGGGAATTTCATTTCCCTTTAAGATTTTTTTTTAACTCTAATCACAGCTGACTTAGGAATCATTAGAATTAAACTAGTGACATATATTAGCTTGTTTTTAATAGGGAGTTTAATCAAATATAACATGTACTATATTATAGAATTGGTCCCATATTATGAAGATAAACATTATCATTTTTTCACCTAAGCTCAGAAAAGAAGTTCCAAGTCAAAATAAACGTTTATTTTTTTTACTTTATACCGAAGAATGATTATAATATGACTTGCATATGATTTGATTTGCATATTTGCATATTTATATGTATTTTATGAGTCTACATCTTGTTAAAGAGTGAGAAACGATTCACCAGTTTCTCATAAACACCTGTAGGATCATTTAAAATTAGCCTTACTAATTCCGACTAACGAGATCTTCCATATGGTATAACAAATATATCTACGTATTCCTGTCATCAACAGACCTCCGTGTGATTTATCTTTCCAGTGACTCTAGGGCGCCGCTCTAACAAGAGGACTTGTTTCGTATCCGTGAACTTTGTATAACAGGAATGCTGTGTTTACTCGGTTGCTGTGGTCGGGTTTAGAAGCAGGCAGGTTCCCTCGCATCATTGTTGTCCTCGATGGCGTGATGTGAAGCATTGTGCGGAAAATTGCCTCCGCTGCCGAAGCACAGAAGATCGATAATGGGATTCTGCATTTATCGACAATGTAGGGAACGGTTCCCACAGCGATTGCCTGAGAGGCGAGTGTGAGGCAGAAAATGTCTCGCCTGAACCCTCATATTTCCAGCTCGCCTAAGTTTGGGTCTTAAGCAGGATGAGAGTGAAATGAAGCCGAAGAGAACGGTAGACTGAGTCTGGTATAACTCCTCGTAGTTTGTTATGTGGCATTGAACGCCTCCTCAGACGCAAATCAAAGTCGTTCATGCGAGTTAAAACAATTGGACTCATTTCCATCCGACATTTATATAATAATTTGATTCTTTTTAGAAACAACAAAGTTTGTTAATCATTTGGTTTTGAATCTCAGTCATTAGAACTCATTAAAAGAAAGCCGTGTGGCGGTCTAATACGGGTTTCAGGATTTGGTTGTTGGGTAAAACGTGAAAAAAATCTCAGTAAAAGAATCAGATCTCTAAAAAGCTTGTGGCTCATCAGCGCTAAAACCAAACAGGAAGTCAGCCACTATGAATTTTCTGACATTTTTTTGATTCTCCTCAACATTGCAGAAGCAAGTTGATGCTTGGAATCTTGATTCTTCTACTATGTTTTTGTGATTTTTCCTCTTTTCCAGTCGAATTATGGCGGCTGTGGTGGATATAATGGAAAAACTGGTTGGACAACCAAAGAGTTTTCAAACTGTCTATGATCAATAATTCACATTATTTTCTCAAAACCAAATCCTCCAACTGGGCTTAAATTTATCCTCTATTGGCAATGACCTTTAAACTATAAAAAATATATATGTGTGTTTGTATAATTCATGCCTGACAACTTAAAAGTATAAGAGATGAGACATTTTCCATAATTTTCGGGTTTATTGAATAAGAAACTTTCACTGTTGTTGCTGTTGCTTGAGTAAAAAAAGTATAAACTGAGCCATTATCAGAGATAACTGTTTAAAGAATGTGATCACATTCCTACTAAAACAAATCAGCCACAGGAACAGATGGCAAATTAAATGGGTAAATTTTAATGTTAAATACGGTGAAATGAAAGAAAGAGGGTGAGGATGAAGGTATGAGGAGGGAGAGGAGCAGGTCTCGCTGCCTAGAAGTCACATTTCACGTCTCAAAGGGATTCAGAGTCTGGTCTTGATATATCCGCCCCACGCAAGACGAGGAGAAACTCCCTGAGGGATGAAGAATCGGACCAGGCAATTTAAAGAAAGATCCCCTCTTCACGGTTGGCTGGGAGGGCAGAACATGAGGCAGGAAGTCGGCTCGGGTGCCGTCCTGGAGGATGAGTAGGGTGACAAACTGTCCTCGGCATCACTGGAATAGCTGGAGGAATCTTTTTTCTCCTAGGGAGATTTTGTGTCTACTTTTATTACCTGCTGCTAAACGCGGACAATCTCACTCTTAATTAAGTTCCATCTGGTCTCCAGAGCCTTGTTCTCCTCCTGCAGGGTGTGGTGGGTGTCTCTGAGGGACTCCGAGAGGAATGGAACCTTTCCTCCTCCAGCTGGCTTCCTGTCCGGGTCACTGAAGCCTGCGCTGTCTGGCTTTTTCTTTTTGTGAAATAATGAAAGGACGATATTTCTACCACATCAAGGAGATGAAGAATCTCCTCTTGACTCCATGATGTTAACCCGTCACCGAAAAATCATCTTCATCATTCATGCGAATGAATTCCTTTTCTTGTTTTAAAAGGGGCTGCACGTCATAAACTTCCACCTAAAGCTAGGCCTACGTCGTTGTCCCTTACGGCAGGGGTATATCCCTGACAAAGCCCCTAATCCCCTGCATTGTGCAAGCAAACCCCCTTGACTGGACTGTTATGTCTGGGAAAAATAGCTGTTTTTTATTAAAAAAAATGTTTAAAAAAAGTCACTCATTACTCCCCCTAGTGAGTAAATATGATACAGTCAAGCTAAATCTCCTTGAGTTCATTCAAATGCACCGAACCAGGACTTAATTTGACCAACAGTTTAAAAAAATTATGCCTGGAAAACAACTATTTCATAAAAACGTATCTATAGTGAGTAAAATAAAAACTATTAAATAAAATGGAGAGAAAGTTCCCCCTACTGTCAACAATAGACAACCAACCTTTTTCCAAAATCAAGCCAGTTCTTCCTCACACTGAGCTCTAAAATATGAAAATGACCCATGACATAATTTTTTCAAAGATCACTTTAAGATGAAGGATCTTTAAGATGAAGATGAAGGCCAAGACGATTTTGGAGATGCAATTTTTTGCAAAATGACTCTAAGGCTTTGCAGGGGGTCTAAAGTCCAAAACCATAAAAGGCAGAATAAGTAACTTAATTTCACTGCATTGGAAATTGATTTGTGGAAGTAAAACATTGTCAACAGAACAATATACTATAACTTTTGACGTCTTTTAGAAATATATTTGACCTTTATTAGAGTTTTTTTAATATGCCAAGTGTCCCCTTTGACCTGTTGTGTCCCCCCAGGGCTCAGTCCTTGGCCCCTTATCGTTTGGCATATAATCGGGTCATCGTATAAACAGCTTCAATCGAGTCCAACACATTTTTCAAATATGAAATAATGATTCAAAATATGCTCAACCAAACATCTGAGCCAGGTATTTAAATGTTCAATCATGCTATACTGTGAGTTTTTATTTAAATAGTTTTAAAGTTATCAAGTTAACATGAAGGCTATGTATATAATTATTATTGCAAAAGTCTTATTGGTTATATCATAATGGAGTAATTTATTGGAAATAAATAAATTTCTTGTATGTTTATGCAAGCATTTTCAATAACTTTAACCCTGAAATTGTTTATTTTAATCAACTTTAAAAGGCAATAAAGATTTAAATGATGTTAAAAAGGAAAAGTAAAAAAAGGGAAAAGTATTAAGTATTAAGGTGAGGAGGTCGTTTCTCCTGTTTGGTGTTTGTCAGAGCTGGGACAGGTGACAACGTCAACCTCCTCTTCTCTGAGAACTCATGCGGCTCGAGGGCCCAGCTCTAATCGTCACTGTCATTGACAGGGCGAGGCGCTAAGCGTCCATTACTGTCCCTGCTGAATGGCAGATGTGAGCTCTTCACAGCGTCCCTGGCTGCGAGCGTTTGGCCCCGAATGATCTCTTCTGAGGGAGATAATAGCAGCAGAGTTTAGTCCTTCTTGGATTTTTGGATAAAACTGAATCCCCATTGGAGACACCTGATTCCTTAATAACTTTGAACAGTAGATTCATCGCATTCATGCCTGGAATGAATTAAAACAACGGTAAAAAACTCCCTTATTTTTGTCGGATATGGACTTTTCATCTAACAAACAATCGAACCCTGATCAAGCACATCACAAGCGGATGATGCTTTCAGAGAATGAAACTTTCAGAGAATGAAACTTTCAGAGAATGAAACTTTCAGAGAATGAAACTTTCAGAGAATGAAACGTTCAGAGAATACCCGAGCCTTTAAATATGGAGGCTGAGGATGCTAAACTTCCATCATTAATGTTTTTACATCAGGAGAGACAGAAAATTAAGTAAAAAGGAACGTTTATTACAACAGACGGTTATAGACAGTTATGTGAGGAGGCATAAGGTATATTCCCCTTTGGAGTCCAGGTGGTGGTGGCAGATGACTCTGCTGGGCCTGATAAATCTGGGTTGAGATGTGAGGCCAACAATGAGGGCGTGTCCCTGTGGTATTGGATGGATCGAGTCAGCTGATGAGAACAGCTGACCTCACAGCTAACGCTAACGTGACTAATTGCGACTGTGCGTAAAGCCGTAGAGGAAAGAGTTGTATGAGAAATAACTGAGGCGCCTCTGAGCGAGGGGACAGTCCTCCTGAATGAAACTCCTCCAATGCTTCAAATGATGTTAATGATATGAGGCTAATTATGATAAGGTCTAAAATGATTGATTAGTCAGTTGCTCCAAAGGGAGGAGCAAAAAGCAGAAACGGATTAGGTTGGTTTCGGCGAAGCTCACGGCGTCGGAGCTCTTCCCACCGTGGAAAGTGGAAAAGAAAGGCTTTGCAGTTTTAAGCCACGAATTCAAAAGCAATCTTAAACTCTCAATAACAAATGTTTTATAATAGCAACAAAGAAAATGATTATCTGTAAAGCGCCGCGGCGGCCTGCAGTGTCAAACCCACAGAGAATGATTTCCAGACTCTGCGGTTCCCCTGAGCCCTCTGGGAGCTTGGTAGCATCTTTAAGCGTATTGTTTTCTTTTCAGCCTGCTGGAAATCCAGTTTCCAGGAACAAATCAAAACAAACAAAGAAAAAGTAAAAGGAAGAAAAACAAAAAACGGTTCCGACTGCGGCTCCATGCCCAGCACCCACTGACGCGTCTTTAACACTTATCTGGTGAGCATAATGGAGCACTTAGCAACAGAATGTCCCGGTATTCTCTGGAGAAGACGGAGAGCAATGAAACAATGATTATGAGTAAAATAATTATTTGCATTCATCAGGCGCACACAAATGACTCCAAATGAAGGTTAATGTGGCTGCTGAATGTATAACCGCGCAATTGTTCTAATGTCCTCTGAGAGAAAAAAGGAAAGAAGGTCATGCTGATTCTTAACTTTTTTTTTTTTTTCAACATCATAATCTACATGACAAGTATGAATAAATAAAAAAGGTTTCATGTAAAAATGCTAAATTACCTTACAGATAAATAGAAAAAAAACGGTCTGATAAGACTCCAACACTGGAAAAAAAAGTTCCCTTTCACAAATAAGGTATAAAAATCATGAATATAAGGTGTTTTTAGTAAAATAAATAAATAAATAAAAAATCTGCCAATAGAATAGAACAATTTGTTTGGTCAGATTTCTTAAAATAAGACGCGAGATTCAGATAAAGATCTTTATCTGAGCTGGTAAATCTCATTTATATTTTCCAATATTAGGAATTTTGTGTCTCAGATTCAGCCAGTAATACTTAAAATTTTGTTTTATTTCCCCTAGTGTTTTTTTTTTTTTAGAAGATCACACAGTATCACTTTTCTTTCCTTGGCTTTTATTGTATAATGTGGCTTTTTGCATAATTCATTTTTGTTTAATCATATCTCCTTAACAACCTCATAAATCTCCCCTGTGGTAGAAAATAATAAAATTTATATCTATTTATCAGTGACACTGTTCCAGATTCAAGACCGGAACGTCTTTGAATAAGATTAGAGAGTAATATTTAAGCATTTTACAAATTTCTCTTAAAGTTAGCTGGAAATACTAGATGTGAGCTTTTGAGATATTTTAAGAAACAAGATGCTAAATTTCCTAAAAACGAGTTCTTATATCTCAGTGAAAGTGACTTATTCACTGATTGTGTCTTAAATCAAGTGCAATAAAATATTGTAACTAGAAATTAAGACAAACACTCTTGGTAAGATTTTGTTTTTGCAGTGTAAATTCAAGGTGTCCTCATCCACCCCATCACTCTCACACCTGCATGCTCCGCCCACCGCCATCCGCCGCCGTCTTTAAATATGACTCTCCCTCCATCCATCTAGTTCTTCCTCCACCTCCCAATCTCCACCTCAGCCTCATCATTCATCAGCTTCAGCCGGGTCATCAGCCACCACCACCACCATTATCCAGACACCAGTGGGGAGATATTCCCTCAAACTGACCCAAAAAAACAAAAACTGATCAAATCAAAGATATAACAGAGTGGTTCAAGATTGTAATAAATATGTAAAGTAGTATTTGTAATGACATCAGTACCTGGAAATTCTACATCACCAAAAAAAACAACGTTATCTTCGCTAACGAAATCTGACTGCGCGTTCTAAGCTAGCGTCAGCCCAGCTATTACGAAGCTAACCTGCTGCTGCCTGCTTAACATTTTTCTATGGCAGGAAGACATTAAAGCTGGTGAGTAGAACCCCCCCTCCACCCACCCACCTCCTCCCACGGGTCTAGGCCTACATCCACCCAGCTCTCATCATGTAATTCAGGCGAGTTCATCATCGGGACCGATATTGAATTATGTGTCATCAAGGAACAATAACATCTTGTCTGTGAAGAGCGGAGCCGAGAATCACTCTGGTGTGTTCAAGCAAAGGCCACGAGACAACCCTGAAATCTATAAATGTTTGAAGAGCCAACAGTCTGACGGAGACATTACTTAAGGGGACCTTGCTACCCACTCGAATTAAGATATTCAGCACAGAGTCTGTTGCCGTCTTCTGTCACATATTCTTCTCTTTATCAGGAGGCTGAGTGGATCAGAAGTGGATCCATGAGGGACGGCGAGGCCGGACCGGCAGCGAATGATCAAAATTACGAAGATTTCTCAAATATCTGGGATAATTGATCAGCGAATAAAGTCATATTTACGTGACTGAGTTTTGAGTTTGAATCCAGACCCGCACCTTGCATCGGGCTCTAAGGTAGAACAGGGTCGGTCGCTCAACCACTCATGGCGTAACTTAAAAACGTACCTTCTATTAGATTGATTGCTATGAAATGCGGGGACATTCTTGATCCTTAAAAGACGAGCCATGTTGGTTTTGGCGACCTTCTAAGTTTTCCGCCAATAAATTCCAGAAATTCGGTTGAATTTTGTGGTTCTGTTATGAAACTCTTTTTGAGACATTCATGTTAAATCTCTCAAGAAGGGTTTTGCGCAGCTTTGCCTTTCATAAATCATCTTTATGAAGAAGAAATTTGTAACTGGAAAGAAGTAAAGTTCATCAATGATGCTTTCTATTATCTATTTTTTGAATTAGTACCAGTTCTTGTGCAATTTTCACAATGTTTGCAATTTTGACCACATCATTTCAGCTGCGTTTTGACAACTCGTCATATTTTCATGCGGGATTCGTTAAAAAAAAATCCTGCATGAAAACGATGAGCCCACAACTAAATGGAGCGACTGATGAACACCAACATAAACTTGCTTGAACCAGTATATATTTTCTAACATTCCAGAACACAGACGGGAGTCAGGACTCTCCCTGCTGCCTCTGCAGTCGAAATAGTCCATTTGTATGCCCGCCATTAATCTACACTGATTATCCATAACATAATGACCACTGAGGGGTGAAGTCGGAACGACATTGATTCTCTCGTTGGGATATAATAGGCAGCGATAGAACATTTTCTGCACGACCTTGATGGGCTAGAAGCAGGTAAAACTGGCAAGCAACAACTGGCTGACAGGCTGAAACACTCAGACAAAGTCCAACGTTAGCCTTTAGCATGGAGCATCCATGTGCTTTAGTACAGTATCACAGAGTTTTCACGGCGGTTCTTAGTTGGACAACCGGACAATGCAGTTATGACTCTGGTAGGAATCGCTCCCAGGTTGTAACAACATTTACCAAAAGTTAGTCTTACCGGCATTTTTGGTATATTCGCTCTATTCCAAAAATCTGTATGCTCCCTCTGTCGCCGCAATACAAGGGGAATTAATGTGGTTGTGCAGCAAATCCTGGCTAGCAGGACCCTCTAGCTCTACAAACCTGCTTCTCGCATCACCAGCTTTATATCCCGAAGATGTTGTGATTAGTTCAGGATAGGTGCTGCCAATGTAGATGATGCTGGATTAGAAGGAAAATGAATACATGTGTAGTCCCTCGGCTGATGCTCCTCATTCATGCACTTCCTTCCATCATCTATTTTGAAGCACCTCAGGTCTAATTGTCACTTTTAAATTAAAGATTGTCTCTAGGTCAAGGAAGAAAGCGTTGATATCTTTGCCAATAACATTAAGAGTATCTTTTGGCCTCAAAATACACTTCCTGTAATTTTGCCAAAGCAACATTTCAGAGACTGCAAGAGAGTTTTAACATCAGAGCGAAACGCCTGTTTCAGCATTAAACTGTAGAGGTATTAAAACGCCATCTTCCTAAAGTAGATCAGGATAATCCCTTAGCTGAGAGGACAGAATAAGGAAGTCTGGACATGGATAGATGGATATAATCGGCTTAAGTTGGGGCACAATTGCTGGGAATGGAAGTTTCCAAGCTGACCAATCAACCCTGTGCGTCTTTGTTAAACACCAAAATGTGGCATCAGACGTCTTTAGCTTCTCCGTCACGGGCACCTGCAAAAGAAAAGGAGCAAGTTCGTTCATTTTTCAATTAAGCGGAGCAAATTTATTACAGCCCATATGAAGAAGCTCATATTCCTGATCATTCTACTTTTTTCAGTAACTGTCTACAAAATGGAAATTAAGACTAGAAAAATTTTACCCAGGATCAATGTGGCTTAATTAATGCTCAGCTGTTTGTTCTAGAGCATCTAGAGAGTCTCTGTTTCTCAGGGAAAAAAATGTGTGCTACTTGACTGAACCTGTTTATAATACGACCCAGTTTCAGCATGTATATGCTAAAGCGTGAGGGGCTAAGAATGGAGCCCTGGGGGACACCGCAAGGTCAAAGGAGCCGCTGCTGGGGGCTATTTAGAAAGGACAATTTAATAAGTTGGTTTTTTTTGCCATATTAAAACAAGTGAGAACTAACTAAACAGAATTATGGAACCAGAAAGTTGAGCTCATCTAATAAAAATGAATTATTTTCCATGGAATAAAAACTTCATCATGACATAATAAATCAATCAGATTTTTTTTCCCTGCATGCTAAGGCGCTATGTCCAACTGTTTCATCAATCATTTTTCCAATCTTATGCCCACATGTCCAATTGTCTCTCATATGAACCGCCTCAAGAGAGATCTGAATTGATTTGGTCTATTTTACTGTAGTTTATATTTCACACCCCTCTGGCACTAGGGGGGACTTTTTAAGGGTTTGGACCGGTACTTCCCAGCCATGTCCAATTATGTTAAAATTTAGCCCTATTGAATTAACAGGAAGGAAATCTGTGTTCTTTTCTAACTTAGCTCGGAAAACATAGTTCTATTTATCTTTAGAGATTATTAATGAGTCAAATTTCATTTGAAGAGTTCAAATCGTGGGGATTGCTTGTACAATGCAGGGGATTAGGGGCTTTCAAGGGACGTACCCTTTGCTGTGTCGGACCACAGTGTATGTCTGGTTTATTGAAGGTGCTGAAAAACATTCCTGTCCTCTCATGACAGCCATTGATGGTTTCTGTATTTTCCATAAAGCCTGACATGAACCTGAGATTCAGTGGAAGGAAAAAAAACCTGATTCTGTTCCCACAGCCAAAAGTACAAGGACTTTTTCTGTCATGTGGTTGCTTGGCTTTTTTAGTTAAGACATTAATCACTGGTGAGTCAGCTGTGTAGAGTAGTGAAGTCCCCTGCAAGCAATACTGAGAAAAAATGTCTGGCTGTGGGTTTTCCATCATACCTCCCTTATATCTCTAAAACATCAGCGTTTAAATAACAGTAATAGTAAAAGTGAACCGATTTACCGCTTATTAAAGACACGCCGCCGCGTCTATGTCGGCCACCCAGTCCATCGGTCGACCACAAAACCTGCCGCTTTAAAGACCTCATAAGCTTTATATTTTTTATATTTGAGACAAAGCAAATAAGATTCGCAGATTCACAGCTACATTTCGAAATAAAGGGCCCAAAAACTTCGGACATCGGTAAGAAAAGAACGCTTGATTTTAAAACTATACTGTCTGAAATGGCAATTACTGCCATCAGCCGTAATATAGCTGCAATAGCTCTGCGATGCAGTGAGTGTCCTGACAACTTTAAATCAGAACCGGCGTTTGCTTTTTCTTTGAGCATTTTATACAGTCGTTCTAGCTGGAGTGGAGGAACACCCTGTCTGGAAGCAGGAGAGCTGAGGAACGCCTCAGTGGTTCCTCAGACCGCGACGATTCAGCAGAATCTGTTTTTCAAATGTGCAGAAAGGTGCGAGTGGCTCACCTCTTTGTTCTGCCTCACATGTTCTTTTAAGAAATGAGACTCTTGTCGGGGCTTTCATCTGATCGGACAAAGAGGGTTGCTACCCATGTGCAGAAAGGTGCCATGACAACTGCAGACCGAGTTTGATAGGTACTAACCACTGCAGACTTGAGGTTCTGCAGATGACCCGTCTCAGTGGTCTAGCAGTTTAACCCTTGTCCAAGTCGGTCATATCCTGTGAATTGTCAGTTTTTGCTGCCACCAACCAGTGACCTTAAGCAAAAAAAAAAAAAGGTTCACTCTTTGGCTATTTAATGCCTTTACAACATGATAATCAATGTTATTCTGACTATATCTGTCAGTGGTTATAATATAATGGCTCATTGGTGTAATCCAAACGACAGCCGCTACTGAAGGCAAAAAAAATGTCTGAAAATACTGATTAAATTAGAATAATGTGTCGGGGGATGTCTGGCGGGTTTTCTTACACAGACGACTCCTCCTTATACTCATTTCCTGTAAGCGCTTATCGTGAGCTGGATCACACAGGCGGGAGTCGGAGTCCATCATAGCGGAGAATTTAGAGTCACCTGTATTCATGTGTTCCTCTGTGGGAGGAGGCCGGTTCGGAACCCAAACATGGGGAGAACATAGAACGGTGGATTGGAGCTCAGACGCTTCTTGCTGTGCGGCGGCAGAGTAAACCACAATCACTCCTTTCCGGATTTCTTGAACACACTTTGCTGCTCATACCGGCAGCTGTGAGAGACGGGGGCGCTCCGCCGTATTCACGATGATCCCCTGGAAGACCACTCTCTCGCCCCGCAATCCTAAAGGTAATAGTCTAGTCACGCACACGCGTTCACTCAACGGCATACCAATCAGCTGTGTGTAACGCCTCCGGAATAATCCAATTGGCTCGAGGACCCTCGACGATCCCGAGGATGAAGGGTCATGATACCGTTCCCCGTTTCCGTGTATCCGCCGCCTGTAGGTGCCGTGATCCTCGCTGAGCGAGTAGCTGTCACGCTAAGCCCTCCTAGCACAATCATTAGCGTGACATTATTTATTATTGCTCATTAACCTGGCAGCGCCGGGCAGATAAACAGGAGAAGTGAGTGTTCTCTCTAATGAAGAGAATAACTCTGGCTAAATGAGAGCATTCTGTCCCCGTGTGGCACGAAGGTAGAATTCATCTGGAGGTTCCGGAGTCACACTTTTTCACGGGTCAATCAATACCTTTGAGCTGTGGGTTGTCATGACAAGCAGCCTGACCGTCCTCCTAAGTCAAGGTGTCGAGGTTTTGCTTCCACACACTGAGGACTATGGGGGTTGTAAAATGTCAAAATGATCCGTGAAACCGTTTTTTGGGTTATGTCGAGAAACAGTGTTTTTCATTAAAAAAAGCTCCCCCAGTCAGTAAAATATGATTTTTACTAGATGGACCCCACTAATTTGGACAATATCGGTGTCAAAGGTTATAAAGTTATTTAATTCAATTCAATTTAATATCTTTATTGTCATTTTATATCTATTCAATGAATTGAAAGTGCGGTCCTCATATGTGTAAAAGAGCTTATAATACTGTTATAAAATATGAGTTATAAAAGTAAAGCATGTATATATAATATATATTTAAGTAAAATATATGTAAAATAGATCATCATATGCACTAAATATGGAATAAATCAGACCAATGGTTCAGAAACTATTGTCCGAAAATGTCTGGAGATCGAGCTTCTCCTATTGTCGGAATTATACAACCGACCTTTCCCCAAATCAATCCAGTTCTTCCACAGAACTAAGGTCTATGTTGGTATAACATGTGAAAATGATCCATGATGAAGTTTTTGAGTAAACCGCAACTTTTTGGCAACACAAATTATATGTCAGTATTAAGAAAACTAAATGTATGGTGTTCGGAAATCAAAGGAGAATAAGCAGAAAGGGTTTTGGGTTTGTGGTTGACCATAAATTAACAGGGAAACAACTACTTGATTATGTTGAAGGCAAAATCAAAATCAAATTCCATAGCGATCATTTATAAATCAGCGGATATATTAAATCACAAGGGCTTGTTTTAAATCTAATAGTAGATAGTAAACAAACTTTAAGAGGAGAGTTGTTGTGTCTGTATGATAACAGAATAAAGGAAAGTAAAACAAATTGGTTTTTTTTTGTTTCTTATTCCCTTCCAGAGAGCACTGCCAACTATCTCGATATAAATCCAAGAAATTCTTCTTATTCTACTACTTTGTCTTTGTTCTTGTTTTTCAAAAAGATAGCATATCATATTCATTCAACGCAACACGGTTTGTGATATAAAATAAAATGAAATACAAACTCCCAGACCGGTCACAGTCCAGTCACTGAATATCCAGCCCGGGGAATTGGAAAACAGTAAAAGCCCGGCACCACTGCATATTCCCCAGAGTACAACCTCGCACACTTTGTGAATTATAGCTTTATTATCTGTCCGTTTATTGGAAAGTGATGTGTCTTTCCAGTTGATCAAATTACCATTAATGTCATCATGAATGGAATCAATGCTCAAATGAAGCGCTAGATAATGTGGTAGAACTCTCGGCTCGCTTCCCTTCATGCTCGTACAACTCCTCTCAGGTCGTCATGCATCCTTCATTTCTCCTTCAGATGCAAGAGGTACTTTAAAGTGTCTGTGGCCAAATATAGAGTATAAAGAAATATCAATAATAATAATAACGCAAAACAGAAACAGAATAGGTAGCAAAGTTATGGAATAGAAAACAGAGAATAAAAGTTCTTACTTAAAAAACATTATCCGGAGATCAAGCCATTTTGTAACAGGTGCTATACAGCTGGCCTTTGATGTCACAATGTGTGGATAGAATGATAAAAGGGTAAAAAGATAGAAGGAGGGTAAAAAGATACAATGGGAGGATAAAAGGGTAAAAAGATAAAAGGAGGGTAAAAAGATACAATGTGAGGATAGAATGATAAAAGGGTAAAAAGATAAAAGGAGGGTAAAAACATACAATGTGAGGATAGAATGATAAAAGGGTAAAAAGATAAAAGGAGGGTAAAAAGATACAATGGGAGGATAAAAGGGTAAAAAGATAAAAGGAGGGTAAAAAGTTACAATGTGAGGATAAAATGATAAAAGGGTAAAAAGATAAAAGGAGGGTAAAAAGATACAATTTGGTATAAAATGGTAAAAAGTTAAAAGGTGTTTAAAAACAATCAATGTGAGGATAAAAGGGTAAAAAGAAAAAAGGATCCTGGCTAAAGTAGGAGTGCTTGAGCTGAGTGCTTTTTCTAGTTACTTTCTAGTTTCATACTATAAGCATTTTAAAGCTAAGATAAGCTAATAAGATAAGTCTGTACCCCTCTGCTCTCCACTTCACACTGAATGCCTTTCACCTTGCTTACCTGTAGGTGTCGCTGTTGAATTATGATCATGGGTGGTTGTTGTTTTTATATAAAGAAGACATAAAAACATTTAATAAATGATACAGAGATTCACATATGATTTATGTCAAACAAATATTCTTTTTATATTTTGGATCCCGCCTCTCTCACCTATCAGGTTGCTACTGACGGATACTTTATTAACCCACAGTATCTTCTCTAAGGATTTTTGATGTACTATAATCAAGAGTGACTTAGCTTGTATCAGAATAATTGATTGTATGTATTTATATATTAAATCTGATGGATAGGAGGTTGTTGAGAACGGGCCTCTCAATCAAGAAATAGTGCATCACTTGATTGACAGATCGCTCATAGTGGTAGATCAGTGGTTTTATGGTTGTGGTATTGTGTCTGCAAGTTTTTTCTGTGTATGTATTTAACTGAGGATTTTAATAGTCTTTCCTTTAGGCCTGTCATTAATCAAATGTTTTATTGATTGAATTTGTCAGTTAATCTCCTTCAGATCTTACCAATTAAAAATAACCAAAACTTTGACCATTAATCTTTTCACTCATTTTACCCGAGCATCTCCTGTCAAACGTTTCTCCCTCAAATTCAAAAAGTGTAGCACTCGGGTTCTTCAGGTTGGAACACTTGACAAAGAGAGGTCCAGTGTAACGACCCCTAAAAGGACGCGACCGAAGGAAGGATAAGATTTATGTTTGGGGGAGGGGAGAGTTATCTTTTTGTTTGAAGAGAGAAAAGCCAAATCCAAAACAGGAAATAGAGAGAAGAATCTATGTAGCCTCATGTCATGTATATGAGGCTACATAGACTTGAGTACATACTGTTGAGGAATCGGCCTCCACTCATGGGGAACCCTCTTTACGAGCTGCTACTTAATGGAAACGATCAATCAGCAATTTTGTCGGTCGGGCAGCTTTTTTTATGTCGGATCTATTTTATTGACTTATTCCGAGTTTGAATTATTCACGTGTTTCTAAGAGTAAACTCTGTCTTGTGGCCTGAGCAACACTACTGTCTCTTTTTGTTTGCCCCCGTGGAAAAAACATTTCTGTATTTGGCGTCTGATTATAAACATTTATCTTTTTACATTGTGTTTTACTCTAAGAGTCCAAATTTTACTTATTGGGGTGAGCTTTTTTATGAAAAATACAGTTTTTTCAGATATAACTTAGTAATCTTTCGCTTCGATTTAGTCAAAACTACGGGATGGATCATTTTCAGATGTTATTACAACATGGACCATAGTTCTGAGGAAGAACTGGATAGATTTCGGGACTGATCTTGTCATTTACATTTCTGACACTAGGGGAAGCTTTATCGCCAAAATATGGGGGCCAAAAATTATCAAGCATCCGTCCGATTTTTTCCAAATTTGGTGCCTCAACTCAAGGAGATCTTTTATAAATCACGTTTTTTTTATAAATTGATAATTTTCTCACTAGGGTTCTTTTTTTTAAGGAAATGACAGTTTTACGCTCATAACTTCCCAACCGTCAATCCGATTTAGTCCAGTAGTAGAGAGAGAGTAGAGAGTACAGTATTTAATTCTGAAATTTGAAGGCGAACAAATAAAAAGTAGCATGAAATGGAAATACTCAAGTAACGTACAAGAACCTCAAATTTGTACTTAAATACGCTAATGAAGTAAAAGAACTCAGTTACAGTCCACCACTGCTAATGAACAGCTTAATGGTCTGAGTAGGGTGTGTAGGGTTCATGCCGTCAATCAAAGTATTTCACTCCAGGTTGCCATTTTCCCGTAAATAAATATTAAATCTGTTATTTCTCGTTCTTCAAACCAAACACATCAAAGTCTTTCTCTGCGCTGAGGAGTCGTGGTTGCAGGCAATTATAACCAGCTCCTCTATTCCTGCTTACATCTGAGAATCCTTGTCAACAGCTCTGGTTGGAAATCCCTGCTGGATTTAAAAGGTACCGACTAAATCAATCTGAATCCATCACCGGAGGAGCGGCGGCGAGGCGTCTGAATGTGGAAAATAGTTTGCAACAAATTGTCTGTTAGTGTTTGTTGGTTGGTTTCATTGTAACTCAACGCCGTTGGTGCCGCCGAGCCTCAAGGTTTTGTGATGTAATGTTTTTTACCAAGTCTTAAAATGTTTCAGGCAAACATTTTACAGAAAACAGAAGGAGGCAAGGTACCTGGTTTACCTCCGAACCCAGCTCTGATGCACTGTGTGTTCTGATACCCTCCATCAGAACCGGCATGAAGATTGACTTGTTAGCAATTTGTGCTGCATTAGCTCTGGGACCAACAACACCGGCTAACCCTTTGCTCCCAACTCGCATCAACAACCTAGGGTATCAGTAACCTTGTTGCCAGTTAACCAGTTGTCCTTCTTTAGACCGCTGTGGTAGGTTCTAACCACTGCCGACCAGGAAAACCCAAAAAGAGCATCAGTTCTGGAGATGCTCTGACCCAGTGGTCTAGCATGAAGGTTCTGTCCTCGTCAAACTGGCTCAATTCCCTACGCTTGCCCATTTCCCCTGCTCCCAACACGTCAACAATGAGGATAAAACGTGTGCCTGCTGTCTCATACATGCCACCCGCTGAAAAGAAATTGGGTTTCAAACACCAACATGCCCCGACAGCCTTTGTGATTGCAGTAATGAGAAGAGGGTTTGGCTGGAGCCGTCAAATCCTCTGCTCCCTCTGATTGTAGGACTGGGGATCAGGTGCGCTGGAAAAGCTGAAACCCAGCTTCGATCAGGTTTCCTACAAAATACTGGCCTACAACTCCAGGACCACACCAAATCTGGGTGTAAGAGGGTTGTTACAGCTAAATTTGGGATATGTAGGGTAACGTGGCTTCTTTTAGAAATTATGAGGTGGGGGGTTATATTGGAGAATGTAGGTAGAATTAATTCCAACAAACTTTGTTTGCCCACCACCATAAAACCACAGAAGAAGAAGAAGAAAAAGAACATTGCCAGATCGTGGATCCTACCACCATCCCTGTTTGACTCCGGCTACACACTGGACCCCCCTTTAAACATTATTAAACATTTATTCTTGAATTCTGCGCTTGTTTTGAAGCTAATCTTAGCCAACTAACATTCTGGAGAACTTTATCAGTATTTGAGCTTGTGTCTTACATTCTGGGTTCACTCTGCACAACTCGGTGTATCGGAGTCATTTCCTGTGGAGAGAACATGTGACCTACAAAAGGCCTTCTCATGACCTCATGACCTCATGGCAGTCTCATGCCAAGTAATTATGCAAAAGAAGAAATTCAAGGAGTTCTTCTTAGTCCAACCAATTTTGAGTATATTGTCATTTGTATTTTTTTGATATCATTTTCAAGTAATGGTTGGTTACATTTCTTTCTCCTTAGTTGTACGGTGTTTTGTTGTGTTTGTGGTGAAAAAGCAGGAGACACCAGCTCACACTTACAAGCAACTTTAGACTCACCAATCCAGCAAACTTTCATATATCTGGAGTGTTGGAGTCTTCCAGGACACCTAAAGGAAGTTCATGCAGACATAGGTTGAATAAACTAATATATAATACATTTCTGTAACACAATGGGGGAAAAAAAACATAAGTGCTTTGTAGGAGAAGGTTTTTCTGGTTGGCCTATTTTGACAAAAATATTGGGACCTCATGAAAAAACCACTTAAACCATACTTTGTATTTTTTACGTGGTGCATACGTGGTAAGTCATTTATTTTCTTGAATTCAGAGTGTTCTCAAATTGACATTGAGTGACAACAGACGCTCAGGGACCAAAATGTTCTGGGGACTCTTAACAGGAACGGGCAGTTCTATAAACAAAATAGTTCTATTATCTCCACTTTGTTCAAAAGAACATGATAAACTATTTCATTATTTTTGTGATCAACATTGGGCCTCTTGTTAGAATTGTCATAATCTTTTACCAAAGCTCCTCTTCCGCTTCCTCTTTTCCTGAGCGGAGAGATATTGCGCCCCCTGTCACGTAAAGCCCGTACATTCTGTAACTTCGGTATCAGTATTGCCGTACCGAGTGGGAGAAAATGTCACATGAAGCTGCTGTCAGATACAGATTTAGTCATGGGCGACATGGGCGGTTGACCGGGGACGGCAAGGCAAACTCATCCATTGAAAAAAAAATGTTTTAATGAGGATGTCGCTGTTGGGTTTCCTATTAATCATTCTGCGTGTCAAGTTAATTATGACGTCGATGCGTCATAGTGGAGTTGGTCGGAGTGGGCGGGATCTAAGTGGAGGCGCTGCTGTCAATGTAAAAAAGAAAGAAAGAAAAGAAACATCTTGATAATGCTTTTATTTCAAAGAGCTTTGGATTTTTAAACTCCATAGCAGATGAGGTGAACTTACACCGTTACTCAAATGGCTGTTTGAGAACGCAAATAACCATTTGAGTTTGAGAACATCCTCAACTGAAGAAAACCACTCAGCTGTGCCACTTAAAAAAAACAACCCTGCGGAGCACTTTTGTATCTTTCACTGGTGTTAGGGATAACATTATCGCTGTGGAAACAGTCATATTCACACCGAGAGAGCTCCAGGATTCCCTTACATCCACATAAAATGAGGAAGGACATGTGACCATATATCTGTGGCGTTAGGCTGGCCTGTCTCTGCACAGGAAGCTAGAAAATGTCCTTCAAAGGACACACATACCCTCGCCCCTGGGAAAAAAACCTGGTGTTTTTTTCTTTTACTGAAAGTAGCACTAAATTTGGATTCCATCTGCCAACTTTCAAGGTTGTGGAAGCCTGTGTGATTAGGGAAGAGCCCAATAAACCAGAAAATGTGTGTGTAAGTACACAGATTCTCCTGCTAGTTGGAAAAACTCAATTTGTGCTGATGTGGACCATGACCTCTTCTATTGGTGTGACGGAAATGAAGTTCAAATGTGTATTAAAAGGAAAAGAAATAAGAAACCAATAAGGGGATGGATATATTTAAAGTTTTTAAAAAGCATCAAACACCCAGAGGTCATTTATACGACCCATCTATGTAGGTTTATGGGTGCATTCATTTACTATTGTATTTGTTAGACACTTATTTTTTGTGCTGACACATCGTTTCAACCACAAGGTGGCAGTGAAGAGTCAAAAGATGACATCGTAAAAATGTCGAGCAAATTCCAACAAATCTATATCCCCTTTGCTACAATGTGAAATATAAATAAAGTTGCCTTGCCTATAAATTTTGTTAAGCTCTGACATACATAGATTCATTTTACGTATGTAAATGCAAATAATGATCACAGACCCACAAAATTGTGAAACATGACTAATTACAGTCAAATATACACAAATACATGTTCAATCTGTAAATTTTGACTAAATCAGACCAACGGTTAGGAAGTTATTCTCAAAAACAGTCTTTTTTGCAAAGAACTCCCCCTTATGAGTCAAATATTATTATATACAAGATAGACCCTCTCAAATTGATTCATCTGCAACATATTTGAACTTAATCTGACCAACGGTTGGGTAATTATGGCCCAAAAAATGTGTGACTTTGGAGGTACAGCTCTCACTAGTGGCGGACATATGCAACTGACCTTTCCCAAAATCAATCCACGTCTTCCTCACACTAAGGTCTATGGAGTTAGTTATGGAGTAAGGTCTGTGGAAATCTGAAAATGATCCATGAAATAATTTTTCATTTCTGTTTTAACATGAAGGACCTGCAAGGACCCCATTGCCGTGGCCCCCACGGCGGCGGTGACCGCAACTCCATTCTATTCTCTTTTCTAGGATATAATGAAGTTCCAAGCATATATGCGGTTTTGTTGCTTTCACCTGCCAAACGGGAAAAGCCCGCCAAAAAAATGTTTTTGCATTGTTCATGAGTTCCAGCATGACGGCAGCATTCCCGTAAATGCGGTTGTCGGAGCCCTACTTCTACAACCGGTGGGTTGTTTCAGGCCTTTTTTAGACTATTTCTGTCCCAGCAGTGACTGCCGAGCCTCTTTCATCTGAAAGTACTTCAACAGTTGGACAGAGAGGCTAGGAGAGCTGCGTCTGATCTGTTTAGGACTCTGTGGTGAACGGAGCTCACGGATTGACATTCAGACAGTTGAGACAATCCACCACAGAAACATCAACAACCACCACCGGCAAAACGTCCCCAGTATTTGGAACTGCCCCCAGATTTGTGTGAAAGCATTTAATGTCGGAGTGAGCGAGTGTGGTGGGTCTTTCGTGGGGTACCACTCCATGACAGGGCTGTTATTGACAGGTGTGTTACGGATGTTTCTGATCCACTCCATTCTCCCAGTAAGCCATGACAGTGTGACAGTAGAATCCAGCCGTCACTCTTTTCATTATTTCCACCCGTTCTTTCCTGACACCTCTCAAAATGGGAATGTCATCTGCTGCTCCCATATGGCTTCTCAGACAAAAAAGTACTTCCTGTTACTGAAACTTTTCGCCGCGGCGGGAGAAACGTCTCCTCTTCCCTCCCCAAATGATGTCAAAGGTGTTACCTCTGATCTGCTATTATTTATTATAAGAATTATTTTTGCATGAGGGATTGTTGTTGTTGTTGTTGTTGTTGTTGACTTTCCTCCAAGTTCGTTACAGACACATCATCCATTTCGGCGAGGTAATTTGGGTCATCACTCTCACCAGTTAGGCAATGCAGTCGTGCGTCCCAATGGGTGTCGGTGTCATTGGCATGGCAAAGCGGAACGATGTAATTAGGTGGCGTGTTTCAAATGCCACTAATGAACTCTGCTCATTTGGCGTCAAGAGCCCGATGTGCCAAGTCATTATCATCCATAAAACGCCATGAAAATTAAGGCACGCCAACTAATCCGCGCCCATGATGTGTGAAATTATTGCACGATATTTGCGTCAGCAAAGCACAAACAACGCAACAATGACGGGGCAACAACAGCACTCACACGCGACTGATGATATTTCATCTCAAACTTTAGATTAAAAGGTTGAAAACAAACGGACAGGATGCTGCGACATTTATAGGGACCAGCCTCGCCTCATTCTGTCGCGCCGTCTTCAGCTCATTCAGATGAGATATGCGGTTGCAAGAAGAAGCGAAAGAAAGGAATCGTAATGTGTCTCTGTGATGAGTTTCAAATGTCACCATTTGAGTGGGGGAATAAACGCCAAACCCCAAAAAAAACATCCATGGAATGTGAATTCTGACTCCGGCGGAACCTTCAGCTCTCCGTCGGGCTCCAAAGAAATGCCCAATCAACTGTGGTGACTGATGATCAGTGACATCTTCATGTGTTTGTAGATCAGCCATGGACGACACATAAAGAACTAGACCAAGGTTGTTGTCCGAGACACCGTTGGTTTAGTTTTTAAATACGAACATCACTGTAAAATATGAAAAAGACGTGGTTGATTTGAAGTAAACCTGGACCGGTTCGGTCTAAAGGACCGTCAGTGTGCAGCCAATCCTAGCTGACATCGGGTGAGATGAAGCGAAGGTGGACCCTGGACAAGTCACCACTTCATCACAGGGTCAACATATAGAGACCAACAACTGAACGCTTACATCCAGACGTGGGCAATTTAGGGATGTTCATTTGTTGCTGATGTTCTAATTTCTCAACCGTTGGTCTGATTTAGTCCAAATCTGGTTCCACTTTACCTCATATTAACCATCTAAAGGAGAACTAACCTTGATTTGTCATATTTTACTGTAATTTTTCATATTTCAATCTCTAACGGGCTTCTTTTTTTAAAAAAAAACAGTTTTTGACATTTTTTTCCCCAGCCAAACATCCGATTCTGCTTAAATCAATCTAGAAACAAGAATCTAGATACAAGAAAATCTATCTTGTTTTATTACTGAACTGAGAAATAATTGTAAAAACTGTATTCATCTTCACTATTGAGTCACTTTGGGATCTGATCTTAGAGCACCTCGCTGACGTCATGGAAGTAGTCAGGTTTAGTCAATAAAAACTGTTTTGAGATTATTAATGAGTCAGATTTGATTCGAGGACTTCAATCAAGGGGGTTGCCTGCACCATGGATCTGACTTTGGGCTTTTCGGCGTGTGATGGACTAGAACTTGCCCGCGATGCAGGAAAAGTCTCCCACCTTTACTTTTTCTTCTTCCTCATGTTCGTTGACATTTTTTCATGACATTCTCGAATTATGGCTGGAATCCATCAGGTTTCCAAAACCTCCCGAAGATACCTATGCATGCAGAAGTTCTGTACACACACATGACGCTCCAGCCAACAGGAGATGGTCGGTTAATTCAGATTTTTACAACCCAACTCAATTGAGTGGGTGAAAAAACAAGGGGGTAATAAACTTGACACATTCTCAAAGTGCCTCTAACACTTTTCTCATAATTACAGAGACACACAGATCCTCACTCAGGCTCTCTGACTGATTTGGTTCGGGATTAGTGTGGGCACAATGAGCAGTTTGGCATCTTGATGCAGCTTCAGTCGCACCGGGCCTTCTTTAGCTGTTTCACGTCTTTACAAAACACAAACCTCCCACTCCCAGCAATACACTCCCATTGTGTTCATGTGCACTACTTCTTACTACAGTCACTCATCTCGGCAGAGTGGACGCCTCCCGGACAAAAGACCAGAGCTTATACCGATGACAAACAAGCACCGTCTCCACATTGACAGGAAGAGGAGGTGCATCCCAGGTCGATGACATTCCACGTGTCTAGCCGATGATTTAAATTCTACGTTATTCCCCTTTAGCCAAATTTTGAAGAACGCAGATCTTTGTTATCAGCCGGTAACAGATGTCTGGACAAATACGCTTGTCTGCTAGGCCTCGTTCTCATCCCTCAAACCGCTATCTACAAAGTAAGTTGACTCATGTTTTGGATTCCGTACAACGAGGGCCGCTTCAGATGAGTCTTTGATGCCGGGATGAATCCTTTAACGGCCCTGATGAAGAATGTCTGATCATCCTACACGGACTGATAATAATGCGAGAAGAGGTAGGCCGTGTGAACAGCTTGCATACTAAGTCATCCTTGAATCAGCCTATAGAAATGGTTTGTCAGGCCTTCATGCAGGGCGATGCAAGGGCAAAAGGTTTCCATAGAGAAGGCGGCTGAAGATTTATGCATTCACTGAATGGCCGTGAATCAAAAGGGAAATAATCAGACCGACACGCAGACTTTTATGAGCCTTCTAAATAAATCCAGTCAGAAATTAGCTGCAGTGACTTCCGTACGTAAAGGCCTGCTTGCGCCATGGGAACGGGAACAAATGGAACAAAAAAAAAAAAAAGCAGAGGTTTCACATTTATATTTATCACCACTGTATGGATTGGTGTTTGAATTCCATCATTAAATCCTCCACATAGAATACTCGGCAAATGTTGACTCAACGACCGCCAAAGGATGAGGCGTGCTCAGAACAGACCTTCTCTTGAGTGACGGGCCAGAATTGATTTATTTTTTTTTTTTTTTTCTTTTGAAGAGATAGCAGAGAAAGACAATCAGCTGTCATTTCATGCCATTCACACTGACACACAAGCACACACAGGCGGTTGTGCTTTTCTTCTTTGATGCTTTTTACCAGCTTGGCCCTCCCCACCAGGCGTGAAGGTCATTGGCCTTTTCTCCCCCCCCCCATAAAGTGCAGACCATGCTTCAAGTTGTCTGTGCCGCTGGTTGATTGGCACAGGAGAGGCTCCGCGGGGATCTTTTGAAAATCACAAACACAGAAAGGTTGTGATAAATATGGCCGCCATGATGTGTTAGGGCTGACTGGGAGCAGACAGGTTTAAGTGTGAGGGAGTTTGAATTTACTATATAGTGACTCATCAGTTTTTCATGCTACGTGTTAACTATGGGGGTCAGAATATATACCGGTATGGTTGAGTATTATAATATTGTTCGGTGACACTGTTATTGGAGTCAGTGACTCACTTTCGATCGCAGATTTGAACCATTTTCAGTAATGTGTCACATATTATCAGTTTTAACAGGAAGAAACTGTAATCTGGACTGTAAACAGCAGAGCATTATGGGATGGGGAAAGAAGAATGTGAGAACTAAAAAAAGCGCATTCTCTGCCAGAATAATTCCCTTTTAGATAACAATAATAACAATCAATAATACTTTTTATTTACAGACTACTTTGCGCAATCAGCATCAGAACTGAACCACAGAGCGACGGAAGAAGGTAGCCTAGCCTGATTAATCAGGTTTTCTTTTACATCATGTACATCGAACCAAGATGTCAAAAGCAGGCAGCGACTAGTGAACAAGCAAAACACTGAAACCACATTTCAATGCTTAAAATTGTTGTAATAAATTTTGACCGACTTGGAAAGCTTTTTAACCTTTGACATGTATCTAAACTAGGGTGTACTCTGCTATACCTTCAGATCAAATCTCTTCTATCTGTAGTTAAAAAAACAACAACAACAACAACAATCAAGCACATAATGGAACCCCAAACAAAAACTGCAGAATTTGGGAACATTATCACGCTCGTAACTACAATCTGAAACGGGCAAATTATACTTTCCACAAAGTCAGATATCTTTGAAAAGAAAAATCCACTCTGAACAATTCACAACTGTCACACAAAGGATCAATGTGTAATTCATTACGTCATTTCTACGACTCCATGTCTGTGCGTCTCAGTTCAGCCGTAGGTAAGTTCAGGGTCAAGCCTTCAAATCAATTACCACAAACAGGCAAAGCCACATGCGTTGAGAATAATCTCGAGGAGCTCAAGATGTTTACTCGGCCTCGGATTGATATTTCCCAAATATCAATCCAATTTAGCATTTTGTGGGATGTATTAGAAAAACAAGTCCAATCCATTAAAGCCTCTCCACTCGTCTTACAGGACTTACTGGATCTGGTGCTGACATCATGGCGTTGGACACCACAGCACATCTTCAGAGGTCTCTTGGAGTGCCTTGATGAGCCAGAGTTGTTTTTGACCTACATAATATTACGCAGGCGCTTATAATGTTTTATTTTAGATGCTCAATACGGATTATTATTACATGTATAATCAGGAACTGATTTTAATGGAATCAAGTTCTGACGTCCATAAATATATGGCATCACATGAAAAGGATTGAAAATACAATCCTCATTAAATGTAAATTATTGTCGTTAAAATATCCTCCGGGATCCTGTTCGCAAAGTCAATATGAATAAAGTTTGTGAAAAAGAAGAGGACATTGTTTTGGGGGGTATTTATTGTTATTCACTGTTATTCCTGAAGGGCATATTCAGGATGAGAACCAATCCAAACAATGATTAAAGTCTCTAAACGGGCGTAATGTTAATTCGGAGAGCATGCAGTGGCCGTGTAATAAATGAGGCCTTCATTTACAGCGGCGCTGGCACTTCTTTAGCCCGCCGCCTTCTCCTCGGCTGAGGTGGGTCGACTGACCTCGGAGAAGCAGATTAATCTGGTTCATCAGCAGAGGTCATGGAGGCGCCGTGTAATTGGGTGGATAATTGAAGAGAGGCGTTGGTATCCATTTCTGACACTAATCCTAAACCATCGTTGAGAGTACTGAAAATAGATCCGCTACCGCAACCAGGACAACAGTGGAGGTTGTTGGCATGGTCCGTGTGAAATGCTACGGGTTTTAGCTCACCGAGGGATTGGCACTGAATTATAATCATATGAAAATGTCCCTGTTTCCCCTCTTTTTGTGGATTTCCTCCCTCTCTTCCTCTCCTCTCTATCACTGCTGTGGATTGATCCAGGGGCTACTGATGAGAGGGAAACCCCCTCAGTTACCTCCTCAGTTATGGGCTGCATGCGACTGGAAAAGCAGCTCAAAAATGTTGCTGAGTTGCCTGCCGACAATGACTGAGATAGGTAGGCTGGTAGGTTTGTAAAGATGAAGGAAGTAGGTGGATAGGTAGGTGGGTCGGTACTTACAGGGTAGATATGTCTGCCGGTAGGAAAGTAATTAGTTCTGTCAATCGTTAGGTTGGTCAGTAAGTCAATTGGTTGGCTAGCAATCAGTTGGGTAGGCCATTAGACTAGGAAGTTGGTAGTTAGTTATATTGATCGGTAGGTTTCTGGGCAAGTGGGTAGATAGTTTGGTCAGTCGGTAGGTACGGCGGTCAATAGGTCAGGAGTTAGGTTGGTTGGCAATCAGTAGGGTAGGCCATTAGACTGGTAGGTTAGTACTTTGATATGTCGTAGGGTAGGTAGTTAGCTTGAACAGTACTAAGGTAGTTAGGTATGACACTCGGTGGGTAGTTTGGTCAGAGGGGAGGTGGGTATCAGTCACAGTATAAAGGGTTGTTTGTAAGAATGACTGAGATCGTCACTAGGGTAAATAAGTAGGTGAAGAAGTCGGTGAGTAGGTAGGTTTGTTTGTAAGTGGGTAGATAGTTTGGTCGGTCGGTAGCTAGGGCAGTAGATACATCAGCTGGTAGTCCAAAACTTAGTTATGTCAATCAGTAGGTCAGTCCGTAGATAGGTAGGGAAGGTCTTCCAGTGGGTTGTTGGGTAAGTGAGTAAGTTTGGTCAGTCGGTAGGTAGGGCTTCAACAGGTCATGAAATAGGTCAGTACTGGAAGTTAGGATCTTAGGTCAGTAGGCTGGTAAGTTGATACTCAGTTATGTAGTTTGGTAGGTGTGGCGGTAGTCGCGTAATTTGTTTGGCTAGTAGGTCAGTATGTCAGTTGGTATTTAGGCCAAAGTTGCTCAGATCCTGAAGTTTGTCCACTTTCCTGCTTCCAACACATCAACTTTGAGGACAAAATATTCACTTACTCATAAATACATCCACCATCAGTGGGTGGCAGCCCAGATGGGTTTGATTGTAGTGAGCCTCTGGTAGTGGTTCTAATGTCATGGTCGATTTGTGTTAAGTTTTAGCTGATTTCTGCCTCTTTTTCTTGTTTCCAAGAATGCTTTGTTGAAAAGCAGTGAGGATGAAAAAAGGTATGAGATGCAGCCAGTCAGCCATTCACAGCCCATGAGCTGCTCTGAGAGTTGCCCCCCCTGTCAAAAACCCAACGCCTCAATTTATTCTCAAGATTTGCTCTTCTGCTTCAACAATCCCTTGCATCAATAACATCTCATTTCAAAGGCAAATACGGGTCGGGGCTACAACGGTCCTCTCTCTGATCATCGTTATGACTCCCATGGTTTTTAATTTTACGTAGATATGTATGCGTTGACGCCCAGGTTCAGCCTCTTGAGATGCATAACATTCTTCTTTTTGTTGAAGCAGCTTTTTCGCCAAATGGAGAACAAAGCGATTGTGAGGCATCCGTTGAGATCTGAGTTTTAGAGAACAAAATATATTGTTATGCCTATCGTTTGCATCTACACATTTTCTTACTTACTTTTCAGAACCCGACTTAAAAATCATTCAAGCCATCGGTATGTCTAATTTGTTTGTTTCTTTGTCTGTTTGTTAACAAGATTAGAGAAAAACTAATGGCTGAATCAGTAGGAAATTTTAGCCAGAATTGGGTTTTGGCATATCTTACAGGTGATTGGGCGCTCACAGGGGCTCTTTGGAGTCTAGATGCTGGTGGTGGCGGCTGATGAGTCTGCTCATCTAACTAATAAGATTATGAACATTCTGCAATTTTTTGTTTTATTTCATAGAAATTGAGTTTAAATGAGATTTTATGTCAATATCTCACACACTCTACAAACTCGCTCCACCAAACATCAGTAATCATACCGTATATTGACCGTCATGAATTGTTCCGTTAAATATTTCAAATTTTTTTGCCTAATACATATTGAGATTTCAATGGACGGATAATTTTATGATGACTCAGCAGCACTGTAAGATGTATAATAATTATTGTACGTGTAGTAATGTCACACTTGTCAACAATCCAAAATTCCACAAATGGACGATAATTCCACCATTTCACGAAAATGGTGGAATTAATGATGGCGCAAATGGCTGGTGCTTCCCTCCCCTGATTGTTTCGTCTAAGCCGCTGGACTGCTCTTGGCTTGGCCAGGTATCGGAGGATACGTCATGGCAGATGAATTTGTTTTCCAATTTGTTTCGGGGGATTTGTCATCTGCAGATGACTCTGGTTTTTCATTACTGGTAGAACTAGTTGTCTACTTATTTCCTGGAGGAACATCTTGACACAATGAATGTCAGGTCATCCATTTCATCGTCTGGGGAAAGCATGCGGTCACTGAACCCCGGGGTCACTGAACCCCGGGGTCACTGCGAGGGATGGAAAAAGAGAGAAAGAACAGGAAACTGAAGGACAACCCGGCCTGAAACCGCCGAACATCAAATAAAACCACAGGCAGCTCTTTCCCCTCTTTCGCCTCCAGCTTTATTTTACTTACCGCGCCAAAGTAGAGACAGCAATGCGTATCAATTTGAATAATGCATCGCCATGCCTACATCTTTTAGTGGTAATCAATTATTGAATGGTGTTTTTACTCGCGCTCAGCTTGTTCCATAATAGCCCCAACAACTGTGACAGACAAAAATGACACCACCCCGAAATGTGCCTTTTTTTTTATTTAGCCGTCATGCATAAGCAATGAAGACAGCAAAGACGAGACAAGATGATGGGAGGGTAATATTGTTCCTTTTTTTTTCTTCCTCCTTACCGTCTGCATAGATATTGTTTTTCTCCTCTCTGCCTGAGCACAGAGTTAAGACCACCGAAGAAGAGTTTGTTATCCGTAATCTGATTGTTTCTCGAATGATTAGAGAACATGAAATAGAAAAGGAGAATCTCCTGGAGTCGATTCACATGCAACAAGTTTGGAATAAATTGGACCAACAGTTACAAATTAAAAAAGAAAAAGTTTTAGTGAGTAAATTTGAACAACTGGAGTAAAATATGATAAACAGGATCGGGTCGGGTCGAGTCATATGCACCAAATTCTGATTATTTTCGGACATATCTTCTTTTTTTTTTTCTTTTTTGGACTAATTTCGGACCTATCCCAAATTCAGTCGGACACTTCCTTGCACTGAGGTCTATGTGAGGTATAAACATTTTTAAAAAACGAAATAGTTTATGGCGTTTAGGCGAAGAAAGTGTTTGTGTGTGTATAATTATCTACCGGCTCGTTCTTTTGACTCCGAATGAACGCTTCTCTGCGCTGCTCGTTTTGGGTGAATTGGGATTTACGTTTTTACAGTGCACTGGTGTTCTCCTCGGTAACCATCACCACTTTCCAGCACTCTTTATCACAAGCTTGAAAATGGGTCGTAAGCCCCTCCCCTTATGGTTAAAATGCTGAACATTGAAGGTATGCGGTGTCCTTTATTCCACACATAACTTTTATACTATTTTAGGTAAGTCCACCGCGCCCCCATCGTATACAACATACGTAATGTGAACGCAGTGAAACACTGGTGAGGTTCCACTTATCACAGCGTATCAGCTGCCGGTGATAAGATCCTCCATATTTGCCTTTTCCGAATAAAACTTGATTTGAGCATGAAGCAGGATCTGACTGTTCCCACTGCTGCCACATCAGCAGAAATCCGATACGTATCTCGATTAAGGACCACATAAAAGGAAACAACTTTAAAAAGATGTGCTGACATAATGCTGTTGAAAAATGAAATAATACAGGAGATCTGCCAACAGTAGTGGTGCTAGATAACATAACCCTCAGGCCCTGGATTCATCGCTGTCGCTTAGCAACGCCATTAGCTGCTGCAGCATGTCACTCTCATCGGCTCCTCGGGAAACATTGATGCAATTATCCAGATTATATTAATCACAATGACCCCGAGTCTCAGCATATTGGGAAGTTTAAAGACTGGATCTGTAAACGCCTCGTATCGCCGGATTACAGCAGAAAAGATCTGGACTCATCTTCTGAGTTTCAGGGCGGAGCAAACGGACTGGAGTTTATCAGGTTGCCTTTTTTTTTAATGTTAAATCTTGCCTGAACAGTAGTCCAATACCTTTTCCTAGAAGTATATCACCTTCATTTTGAGCGGATCTAAATTAAGAGTTTGATGAAAAGCTGAAGAATGAATATTGGATTTCAAGCTCTAGCATGTAGGAGAAATGAAATGAATCCATGCAACATTCCAAAACTCTCCTCCTGATTATCTTCGGGCAGGTGAGCCTCACTTCCGCACCGCAAACTCAAGTAGTTTAGGTGAATATTGAATAAATATTGATGCAGTGAAGGTCGGGGGCGATTCCAGCAGAAATAATAAGTGCACTCAGCAGCCGGATGAGGAGGAGAAGCCGAGGATGGCCGGTATTACTATGTGATAGTAGCGCTCCGGCTTTCCGAGGTCAAGATAGAGGCGTCTGTTTGAGACCTTGCTATGGTAGCACTCTGTACCTTTTGCCCTCCTGAGGATTTGTGTTCTGCTCAACATAGTAATCCGTAACGCATCATAAGCCATCAGCAAGTCGGGGCTAAAGTAAATCACTGCCGGCCTCGCTCCTCTACACAATGTCAAGGTCAAAGGTCCGGGCTATCTGCATTTTAAGAGGTGATTGGATCTGATATCCACGGAGGTCTCGGAGGCAGCTTAAGCCGCACATATTTGTTTATTTGTGTTATTTATTCACTGTGTGAGGCACGCATACAGATCCCCAGCCAATCCAGGAATTTGCTCTGTTAACGTGCTGACCGAGCTCCGCCCGTCTACCAGAGGAATTAACTTAAGGATTCCTTTCAAGTTCGTCCAACTCGGATAAAGAAATAACTGCAGATGTGAGCAGCTTACAAAGCAGGAGAAATATTAAGGTCTCCTCCCTTCTCTTTGTTTGAGGAGCCATCTGTTCTAGCTCCCTGTTGTTTTACAGAGATTGCCTCTTATGCAAATACTCAGCTTGACTTTACCACCAAAAATTACTGTCCACTGGGTAGAATGGATAATAACTGATTTCATCAGGTACGTGATCTTTCCCTGCACTTCGGGAGTTTGCAGCAAAATGTGGACCAGCTGGCTCCTTCAAATCTGAGACCATGGTTGGGATTCTTCCCTTCAGATTGGCAGGGGAAAGTTTCTGCCAAGTAGCCGATCTTAGGAACTTCTTTACGTCAATATTCTGATGGGGGTATTGACGGTTAGATGGACGGGCGGCTTAGTGATGCATTAGCAGTAAGGTCGTCTATCGTGGTGAGAAAGTAAGGCAAAGCTCTCAGTTTAACAGTCGATCAACATTCCAAGCCTCGCCTATAAGATCTGGACAGTGACCCAAAGAAAGAGATCCCAGATGCAGGGGGCTCATCCTTAAAGGTAAAGTGAGGACTTCAGAGATCCAAAGGTCGGAGCGAAGCCACTGCTCCATCTTCTGGAAAGTAGCCAGTTGAGGCTGTTAGACCATCTGATCAGGACGCCTCCAGGATGAATCCTTCTGGAGGTTTTCCAGGCACGTTCAAATTTAACTTGGGAGGAGATTTTGGAAATCCGCTACAATCAGGGAAGAAAATCTTTTAGAATTTACATGAGACTAAGACAGATACCAAGTCTATGACCAAGAACTGATGTCTAGAGCCAGAAGAAGAAACTATAACGTTAAGGGTGTAAACTGCCATTAAACCCCACAGAAGAAGAAGAAGACTTGACAAAAGCACTTGATCATTAATGCGGCTCCTCAACTAATTGATTGATAAGTTTAGCTAATTTTTGTCAACTTTTCTTCCGTGCTAACATGCGATAGATGTTTTGTTTTTTTTGATATTTCAGTTTGCAGCGAGATGACCGTCATCCTCTTCTGGAGAAAAAGAGTCAACCGATCCCCGGATGCTCGAGATAAAAGCGTGTCCACCTCTCCATCCTCCCCCCCGCCTCCTTAAAAGTGCAGAGGAGATGAGGGATTCTTGACAGCGCTATCAGTGTCCATTTAGCAGTCTCACTGGCTTTTGGACCCTGCAATCAACTGCAATGAACAAAATCCTGACTTTAAGCACCAGGTCCTTTAAAGTGTGACAATATTAGAGCTCTTTCACAGGCGCCTGTAAAAAAAAGACCGTATTAAAGTACACCATATCTCGAAATGTTTCTCGAAAGCCATTAAATATTAGTGGGTTAGCGAGTTTCCATTCAGATTGCCAGGGTCCTTCAGGGTGACGGCGAGTATTTCATTTTAGTTCAGTCGTTCATTTGTACAAATGAAAAAATATACTTTTCTTTCAATTCATGACTTAAATAAAAGCCTGAACTCTTAAAGCAAGGGACTTTTACACAAAGTCAGAAAAAGAAAACAACATTTAGGATGTCCAATGTTTGAATGAAATGTATAACCAAAATATTCAGTACTCAAATTTTGAATAAATGAATAGATAAAGTGATATAGCTTTTAAAGTGACATGGAAGTTCACCTGTTTGCAGGCAATCCTGTGGAATATTCAAAGTTTTCACCTCTTCCTCCTGAAGTAAAAACGTGGGAGGGGATTCCATACGGCATACGTTCTAGTATTTTACCATTAATTGCTGGTAAGATTATGTTTTCATTGTAAAATTGTGTGTTTGCCTCATATTATGACGGTTTCACTTTAAGATTTGTACTACACCTTCAATCTAAAAAACACTACTCAGCAATATTATTATATATAGCAAGCAATATTTATATACATACACCTTATATATATCATATAATAGATATATCTATATCCCCGAAAAGTCTGGATTTACCCTCACTGTCTGTAGTTTTTCATGAGACTTCACTGAAGCCTCAGCTTCTTGGCAGGGAAGCGCCCAACGGAACGGATCCACATTGACAGGTAGATTAAGGATTTTCTTTCCACAGTTCATGGCTTATTGAAGTGTTTTTGTTAATTACACTTAAATTACTTGATAGATGACCATGGTACAGGGTGGACAGATGATTATTCAACCCAAAAAGGGAACCTTTGAATTTTGTATTTGGAGTAAATCTGGGTAAGAGGGTGGATCTACACTGTTCTTCAACCAATCCTGAGGGCAGTCATTTTTTTTGATGGTGCACATATCTTCACTGTTGGGCCTTGGAAAACTGTACTATGTGCATTTCTAGTGTGCATTCATCAAGCTGAGCATGCATTAAAATCAGCAGACTGGGGCGGTTTGCAGCTCTCTCTCCCTCACTGATTGTCCCTTCACTTCCGTCCGTGGATTTCTACATTGAAGGGTGAATGGAATCAGTTACTTACAGCCACGAAATTCAAGTAGACTAACTGAGCTAATTAATCTCTGTCTCTGTGTCTATCGATCTAGTCTGCTTCGTTTCAGCACTGTAGACCAGTGTTTCTCAAACTTTTTCTTTAGACAGGAACCCATATAAAGTATTCAACATCTCCGTATGCTAAAGTGATTGTTACCTATTCTGGCGCGGCTGTATGAGAGACACACATAGAACTCCTGGTTATTTCTTCTTGGTGTAAGTTGGGTATTCTTTCTTCAATGATATCCCAAACTTATCCAAAGCCCTGTCCTGGAATTTTATCTGATCTTCCCTGATCTCTGCCAGCTCCTCGTGTTCTAGTGCGATCAATCTTTTTCTGACACTTTTACACACTTCATCATCACTTGCACTTACCGGTTTCATTGATTTTTCAAGAAAAACGATTCAAATCATCCATAACCCTGCCAGTAGTATTCCAAGGTTACTCAGAACCATTACTTGGCCTGACAACATACCAGGTACATAGAGAGAAGCCATGATGGATCTCTGGTAAACATCCCATATGACAAATAGTCGCTATTGTGTCGTCTTTTCCTTCTCTTTCCATTGACCAGTACTACTCTTGCTGCTAAGCTAGCACTGTATAATGAAGTTGGTGCATGGCTCGGATTTAGAACGATCTGGTTCCGGAGCCCTTCTTTTCAAGCAATGTTGCATTTCAGCGTCTTTACCTCATGCAACAATAAATAAAATTAACAAAACACACTAGTAAACAGTTGGCGTAGTCATAATATGCTGACTAGTTAACATAAAATGGGTGTGGTCCCAATCCAGGCTCCAGATTCTGTTCTGACCCTATGTCTTGATATTTTTAGACACTAACGGTTCAATCATTATTGTCATGTACTACATCGATAAACATTTGCCAGAATTTGCACACCTGGGCATCAGATCAGGTGTGTCGAGCTCTGATGGCAGCTTATCTATCACATAAATTGAAACACAAGCAGGCATTGATAAAAAAATGTTCACGAGTCATCTACATGACCCACAACAAATGTTTCCACGAGGATGACGGGACGATGATGTGCATCATTGTTATTGATCTATCCTCTCTGATTGTTTCATTTGGTTTCCAACTGATGACATCAGAGCCCCACACATGGATTCCCTTCTGACTGTTTGCACAAATTGAATATCAAATATAGGATGACGCATGAAAGTGACACAAATCAGATATTTTTTTTTTCTTCCTTTCACAGCATCCATGACAAACGTTCACATCAAGGTAGAGAAAAATCAGATAAGAGTCTCATGAGGCCTGTGATATGAACAATTAGCATGCAGTTGAATTCTGGACCCAGACTTGCGGGGTGAACTTTGAAAGTTCTAAACCTCACTGTGATGAAAATCAATGTCAATCTAAGAGATTTTTGAGTTCAAGACCAGTTGACAGCAAATGCGTCTTTCCTTTTGAGTTCAACTGCTCACAGTACGGCGCCCTGGAGCTCTACTTAGTTCCATTCATCCCTCCTGACCTCTGCAGTGCCTGGAGCACTTAGCGTTAGTGTCCTTTAGCTATTCCCTGTTGCATGCATTTAGAAAGTCAGCATAGGACTCCGGCTGGTTCAGTGAAGCGGTGGCAAAGCTAGCATGCATGCTTTTCACATATTTCCACTCAAACACGTCAACAGAATCACACCTCGAGCACTGATGCCGTAACGCTGGGCGCCGGGGAGCCGGAGAAAATCACTGTTTCAACATACAGCATGGCTTCCAAGAAACCATCTGTTGACTTATGCAAGAACATATGGGAATAGGAACACATCTACAATGTTTGTAAAATCTAAAATAACCACTGGAGAGAGATTTCTGCAGCCAACAGGGAAAACTGGAGATGAAATGATCCTTGAAAGGATCTCTGAAAATAGGATTTAACAATGTCACAAACGCTTGTTGTCTTCAGGTAGCTCTCCAGGTGGAATGGCCTTGATTCCTTATATTCCATTCTCATGGGCCAACTGTGGAGTTAAGGCTAAGAAAAGTCAAAAAGCCTTTTATTCTGGGAAATAAGTCATGTGTTGTTGTATAAAAAGATAATTTCGATAATAAAGATAATAATGAAGTAGATCCATTACATTTTTTTTAAAAATACACCAGCTTTCATCTTAATACAATATTCCTTCAACTATTGAGAGTGGTTATCTCTGCAGAGAGGAATATTGCTTTCTCTTGTTCTAACAACAAAACCCCTTTCAGACTCTCTCATTTGAAGAACCAGACAAAACAAAACTATCGAAGGTTTGTTAATCTCTTTGGGTGTGATTATTATCACATTATTACTTTTACAGCATCCCTTATGGCAACAAGTGAAGCATGTGGCTCGTTTATGAGACTGTAGCATAAACCTTTTCACCTTTCTTCTTCTTCTTCTGCTTCATTTATCCCCAAGATAAAGTGCGACCAAACAGGATTTGATAAGAGTGAAAGAAGAGGAGGCACTGGACCGTTTGCACCAACTGCTTCCCCTTAACCTCAGAAATAAGGTTATTTCTACTGGAAAGAAAATACTAGCGGTCGTCTCCAGCCCAAACTAAAACAACAAATACACATTAAAAAACACTAAAATATCCCAGCAGCCTTAGCATGCCGGGATTAGCAAAAGCCATAAGAGAAAAATTAGGGTTAATAAATGAAAAACGTGAAAAAAACCTCCATAGAGAAGTAACTCTGCATCACATACAGAGAGGAAGTTGACTGGAGCAAACTCAGTGAAACCATCAATTTGAAAACACATGCAGGATGCAAAAGCCTCAACCCAACACATTGAGAAAAATGATCTGAAAAGGCCACAACACAACGCATTAAGAAAGGTTATCTGCAAAAGCTACAAGACAACTCATTAGGAAAAACAATCTGCAAAAGACACAACACAATAATAAAAACGATCTGCAAAAGCCACAAGACAACACATTAAGAAAAACAATCTGCAAAAGCCACAAAACAACACATTAAGAAAAACGATCTGCAAAAGCCACAAGACAACACATTAAGAAAAACGATCTGCAAAAGCCACAAGACAACACATTAAGAAAAACGATCTGCAAAAGCCACAAAACAACACATTAAGAAAAACGATCTGCAAAAGCCACATGACAAAACATTAAGAAAAACGATCTGCAAAAGCCACAAGACAACACATTAAGAAAAACGATCTGCAAAAGCCACAAGACAACACATTAAGAAAAACGATCTGCAAAAGCCACAAGACAACGGAAGAGTTTACGAAGGACACTTAAAAGTGATGAATTCCCCGGACACACTCTTTTATTGTTTCATTCAGCAGATAAAGCCGATATAATACACGAAACATTTCATGGTGTTTTGATTAACATAGTTAGCTTCGCTCAACTTCCAGGTGGTCGTTCGGACCGCTGTGTACGCGTTGCCATGGCGACAACTGAAGACAGTACGCACGGGTTTGCTTCAGCATGTATAATACACCTTGTTTACCGTAGCATTGGGTTTCGCACACGTTAGGCTCATTATTACGCTTGTTTGTTTCCACCATGATGATTAAACACCTCTAAGTCACGTGACTGCATAGCCCTCAGCGTGCACGTGTTGTCAAAGTGATGGTTGCAGTGCTTTTTACCCTGTCGCAGCTGAAAGCTGCTGTGGGTCCCCCCCAGCTCTTCACGCTCTGCTCCTTTACTTCAAAATCTCGTCCTCGTCCTCTTCCTCCTCCTCTAACTCAGGAGCTTATCGCGCTCATGGCAGACAGGGGAGGAGGGAGCACAGAGAGAAACGTGGCCGAACGTAACCCTCCCACCTTCAGATGGTGAATAAGGGGACATTATAGACCATAAAGACGTTATTTACATCTCATTTTGCTGTTTTTATTTTATTTTCAGGGACCAATAATCCTAGAGGCCTCTGTAGTTGTCCAATCAGCCTCATTTGATTTGCATTAAATATCCTTAGAATGTTTTCGTCGGATCTGGAAAAGGCTGTAATGACGTGGCTCGACAGAAAGGATAAAATAACACCAGCAGATTGGCAACGCCCTCCCGAGATGATCCGACACAGATGTCCAGCCAACAAAGATCCTCATTCTTGCCCATTTTTTCCTGAATCCAACACAACAACTTCAAGGACACGACGTTCTCTTGCTGCCCGATTTATCCCGCCCACTGACAGGTGCCATGTTATTCTGACTTCACCTGTCAGTGGTTATAATGTAATGAATGATGTATTCAAATGAATTAAAACACAACATTTTTAAAACCAGAGCAGAAGTTCGAGATACAAACGAGTTACAACGCTCCAGAAAAGTTTTGTTGGCTTGGCTCATTTTACTGATTTATTTATTGTGTATCCCATTTCTTCTACTTTCATTTTAGCCTCCCCTTTTATCTGATCAATCCAAATATCTTCCGCTTTAAATGACTGTAAACACCCTGTTTCATTTGGATTAAGTAAATACTTGATATTGCATACATTTATGATAATATACCTGCTTAAGTTAATTTGTAAGTAATCACCTGTGGGGCTTCGAGTGAAAACAATAATGCGCCAATTTAATTATATCTGTATGCCATCAAACGGGATGATATATGTAATTCATTCATCTCTGGGTCGGCGGTTTAGTCGCCCTGCAGAAGCCCACAGCACCAGCTAGTATGTGTTTTTTAATTAGCTGCGGTGAATTCTGTGTCAATAATTGCGAGATCATCAGTTGCAAAAGGGTCTTTAAGCATCAGGGAATGGAACCTCACACCTCCTGTTTATGTGACGCTTGTTGTGCATAATGGTAGTAGTGAGTGGAAACAGTATATACTACTAATAATAATAATAATAACTTTATTTGTATGAGATCTTTCATACCAGAAATGCAAAAATAAAAACATCATTCAAAATAAATTCCGTTGAAGTTTGTAAAATGCCAACGAATACAATAAAATCCCATAATATGAACTGGAAAATGAAATATATAATGCTTTAAAAACTAGAGGCCAATTAAAAAGAAATGCAGGAGAACCGCCGTCTTGTTGGATTCTCCAGGAGGAGATCCGACCCGGCCTCTGCTCGGCTGCTGCTTGGAGTTCACGGACCTCCAGCAGATCCCAGAAGCCTCAGGATGGCTGGGAGTCTCCCGCCGAAACACCGGATGCCTCCACAAACCTGCGATGGTAATGACGTGTCTGACATGTGGACGGATGCACAACATGTTTTTCTTTGACTACAAATGCTTGCCTCCTCCTGAGTTCTGCGGGTCCGAGGAAAAAGAGACACGGGGATGGAGAGATCCTGAGAAACATCCGTCAAAAGCAGATACATCACATCACTATGTTTGCGGATCACAGTGTGTCTACCGGCGCACCAAATCCTTCTTCCTGGAGTCGGCGGTATGGAGTAGTTTAAAGAAAACAAACACTATCGTCTCCAGCAGAGACTGCCAGCGGCTGTTTCCACCCTGGATTTGCACCAGCAGCTCCCGCCTCCGTCCACAGTCGCCCGCTTCTTCATTCAAACGGCTCAGGTTTCCAATTCCCATGGAAACTTGTGTAGATCCACCCCTGTTCTTGCGGTAAGGTAAACCCCCGGTTTAGCCCAGTGGAAGTAAGAATCGGTCCATTCCGTATGTCACGAGGTTACGGAATGGCCCGTAACTGTCAGCCCCATTGGTGATTTATCTACAGGTCACAGGCGGGGCTCCATAGCGGCGATGGATGAATTGGAAACAGATGACCGCTTGTGAAGCACCAACAGCCAGAGTTATGAGTGCACGTGTGAATAAAGTCCTCCGCAGGCATGTTGAAGGAGCAGGTAAGGGACCGTCAAAAGTCACAACTGACCCTGAAGGCAATGGAGACGGCAGCAGATTCGCTGTAATTAACTGGTTGGTCGCATTTCAGACACTTGTAAAGCAGATTGGATGCGATGCCAAGGAACCGTGGGAGGAAATTTTACATGTGAGGGCTGCGCTAATTTCTATTGCATTAGCGAGGAGGTTTGAAAACCTTGTAAAGATGTTGCAATCGTGAGGCCCGCCTCCGCAGAACAGCCACTCTTTTTGAAATGGAGGTATGTTGTTTTTGGAAAAGTGTTTCTGCTGAAGATGGAGGACGAGACACTTCAATCTGTTTTGCGCCATTCAAATACACTCAGACAGAAGTAAAAAAAAAAAAAGGCCATCTCCGGAGAGAGGCTGACTCCTGATAATTAAAGTTTGATCATTTCATGCGCCTCTCGGACGTCTCACGCCAAAGCAGCAGCGTCAGACGGAGGCTTTCTGCGCCAGATGTGTTAATACAATGACCAGCGGCGAGAGATTACCCCCGGCTCACTGACCACTTTGATTTCCTTGGAACCTGCGAGTAAATCGTGGTCACTCAATGCAGTGTGAAGCAAAGGGAGGAAAATCAATTTTTTTTTCTCAATTACATTGAAATAAGCACCATCAGAGCCCTTCCTCCTCAAAGAGCTGGAGCACCAGCAAGAATCCAATTATTATAATTCAATCACTTGTACGGCCGCTCTAAGACTGACCAGTGAGTGATCCTGCACTACTATAACCAGGTAGAAGTAAGCAGTGAGAATAAAATCAAACCAATCAAAGTCCAGCCTTATGGGAAACAAAAGACGGGAATTATAATAATATAATATAAGTTGTTAAATGAGGATTATCCCTTTAATCTGGTCTGATCTGGACCTCTCAGATGAGAGGGATTTGTGCACATTTACCCACACTGCACCGCCACCTAGCAGTCAAATCAAGAGCTCTCGAGTCAAACAGCGTGATTCTTGATGTCCTTGCAGGCGTCCGCTTTTGGTGTGAAAATTGTGAAGAATCATCATCATCCTCATTTAAAATGTAAAACCACCCTCCCTCCGCTGAAGAGTGACTCCCTCTCTCCTCACGTCGCTCACTTTTTCTATACGTACCCTCTGAACTGTCGTCCCACACGCACACAAAATCAATGGAAGCCCCCTTCAGGGGGATTACGCCGTTGTGCTAATTAAGTATGCTGAGGAGATTAAGTGACGCGAGCAGCGATCCGGCGCACCACTCATGCTGTGTGACCACAGGCAGTGTGTAGGTGGGTGGGGGTGGGCTCTCCCTGGAGGAAGACATCGTAACCTCTTCCAGTTCCCAGTTGATGGCAGCTGCCCCGGGGAAACAGTCGATACCAAATGTTTGAGCACTAAGTCACCGATGTCAGCTGTCAGATGGAGCTGATTAGAACTCACTCGGCGGCGCATGGCTGACAAATCATCGGGATTGGTTTCGGGGGGGACATTGCTGCGCATGTAGCGCTGCAGGTGGGTGGTAGTGTGGGAGAGAGGAGAGTGTTCAGATAATAAATATAAGTGCTGCTGATTGTTAGCATCCAAATCACTCCTGACTTCAGAGCTCCCGCAGGAAACATTGAGGGAAGGGCTGCATCACCTGGGAAGACATAAACCAGGATTAATGACAGGAATCCAACGAGCCCGGCCTTCCGCTCTTCTCCCTGCTTCACGCATTTGCCGCTCTGAATTATGACTTCTGAAAAAGCACATGTGATTTCTCCCATAGATCAGTAAAAAAATCAGAGCGTTTAATGTCCTGCTCAAACGTTCGGTTTAAAACATGTCGGGTGTCTATTTCTTACTGAAATATGTGTGCAACGTGACTGAGCCTGTTCATCATGTGACCCGGTGGCAGCATGTACATGCTCACGAGTAACGGGCCGAGGACGGCGCCCTGGGGGACACCACGCCAAATAAATAAAATATGGAAAGACATTTCTATTTCATTCTGAGGCGATTAAAGGGGTTATGATGTTTCTCCTCTCTCCTCAAATTATCCTCAGGAGAAAACCCAGCACATATGAAGATCATCCACAACATTATAACCAGGAACAGGTGACAACGGAATAACATTTGTCATCGGGTTACAATATCACCCATCTTTGGACGGGATATATAAGACTTCAAGAAAACATTTCGTGATTTTCAAGAAAGGGAGAAGGAAAAGTGGGAGAATGAGACATTTTAGATACAGGGAGTGCGATAGAATTCAAAAAATATGAGGAATAAGTGTAAAATAGTGAGATTTGGGCAATCCAATAGAACATAACTGGTAAACATCAAACAGGCAGATGTGATGACTGCCTCACGCAGCAAACAGTAGAACATGGAATCATTCGGCATCCTTAATACCGAAAGGAAAGATGGACACAGAAAAACAAACTGGAGGAGGGATCATTTGAACTGATTACAAGTGATTCTAGAGATCATCACGAAACTCATTCAGATTCCCCCCCCCCAAAAAAAACTCATTTCAAAATCTGCGTCTGTTAAAATGAAGTTGTGTCTATGTTTTATAAATTACGTGTTTACTGGATCATCAGCAGTCATGTTTAACAACATCAGGTCTAGGGAATTGTTTTGAAGGCAGTTTAATTAGATATAGTTTGACTCTAATTTAAAAAGTCAAACCCAAAACATCGAAAGCAAGGAATTCTATCTCGTGGTCCTACTTTCCTACTTAGTCAGTAAAATCCGGAACCTTGTAGTTACAACTTAACTGAAAAATCCAACCAAAACACCAAATAGAAAAGACCCGAATGACCAATAAGCCAGCTTGAAATCAATGAAGAGCTTAAATGTTCGGAGCTCAGACTGCCCTGGTTGTGCAGGTAAATATCCTGGAGGCGCTCGTCTTCGTTCTAAGCAGCTCCGAGCTCCTGATGACACATGATTACAATCGCTTTTAGAACTGGGGCGAGCACGGGTGTGACAGTTGGTCGTAATGTGAGTTTGTTTGAGTGTCAGTTAAGCATGTGTTTCTGGGTTTGTCAGTGAGAAGAAAAGAGGAAGCGTGGAAAAATTGAGGGCCTTCAAAAAATAAATCCCTCTCTCGACAGGAGCTGTGAGTTGTGGACAGATTCTCTGCATAATGTGATGTTGGAATTTGGTATTTGGCCAAATATAGATATATATATAAAATTATGCAGGCACTGCAATTTATTTGGCCTACTTTCCTCAAATAAGCACAGCTGGCTTGGTGTGTGCGTAGTTTATATAGGTAGAAAAAGAAAATTCAGTATATTGAGTGTGCAACTGCCCAAATTTGGTCGCTTCTTTCTCCTCCACATTCGAGAGAGGCCATCTGTCGCTCGAGTGCCTGCAACCCAGCAGCAGCATGTTTTTTTGATGTCATATTGTCAAACAAGATGCTGTTGGCCATTTTCACTTTTAGTGCACTCATTAAAATGGTCATTCCACCTCATTTAAGCAATTAGATTCATAATAATTCTCCTGCTGAGCTGATTCCAAATACAGACCGGCCTAATGCTGTGGTCCCAGATAGTAAGAGTACGTCCCCAAAAAGTCCCCAAACCACTGGGTTTACAAGAAATATCCCCCGATTAAACTCTGAATGGGAAATTTGAGGTTATGTGCATGTCCAAAAAGGTCCTGCGAGTGAATAAAATATGAAAAAATTTGTGTAAAACATGATATAAACAAGATAGATATCCTGGAGTCGATTCATATTTACCAAATTCGGATTAAATCTTAGCAGCATTGAGGAAGTTATGTCCGAAAAAGTGTTTTTTTGTCAAAAAGAAGCTCCCTCTGGTGAGTAAATAGGAACTTTTAGAGTACAATATGATGTAAACAAGATAGATATCCTCGAGTCGATGGAAATGCGTCAAATTTGATTCATATACGGCCAATTTGGACTAAATCCTACTGACGATTGAGAAATTATGGCCTTTTAACGTTTGGATTTAAAGCTCCCCCTAGTGTCAGAAATATTCAGCTGACCTTTCCCAAAATCAGTCCAGTACTTCCTCAAACTGAGGACTATGTGGATATAAAATGAGAAAATTGTCCATTAAATCTTTGTCGAGTTATCATGTTAACACGTAGAGTCTGCGGCGGCGGCGGCGGACGGGGCAGCGATGATGACGATTCCATGATATCCCCGACTTTTTTGGGGACATGATTAAACTTTAAGGGGTATTTCTGACAAAATAAAAACAACCCAGAAAGTAAAAGAGAAGATGGATATATTGTGTTTGTAGAGAAGTCGTATGTGGAATACAAACTCAGTGATCTGTCACATCAGTGTGGGTCAGTGATGAATTAGAGCTTGTGTTTCCTTCTGGATGGATGGCTGGATGGATGGATGGACGGATGGATGGATGGATGGATCACACTAAAATGCATCTTTGCCCCAGCTCTCCCACCCTGGGGTAACTCACATCTAATAGCACCCATGTGAATTGGTATAGCATTATACGGACTATAGGTGTGTGAAACGCTAAAAAAGTCCAGCTGCCCCATCTGTCTTTTTAAAATCATGAACAACACAATAGAGGAGCAAATGCTTTTCTTATTCACCAACTCTCTCACTCTTTTCAATCTAACACAATGTCTGCTGTTTCTTTTTACTTTGATTTCCCTCAAAGTCTTTCAGGCTCCCCGTTCCTGCCTCGCTATATTTGCCAGGGTATGATTGAGCAATGTTCTCTCTCTCTCTCTCTCTCTCTCCCTCTCTCTCCCTCTCCCTCTCTCTCTCTCTCTCCATACCCTGTAATGCTCAGCCTCATGCAGCACCTGCATACCAATTAGAGATCATGTCCCGCTGGAAACCAGCAGGGCTCCGGCCTCATGGGCGCTCGCTCACTGGCTCGCTCGCTCGCTCTGGACTTGAGATCAACCCTTACCCAACCCAAATGGGTCTCTGATTTCCATCTCAGTACTCTCGTCCACCTATCTCTGCATTAGCGCCTGCTCTCCCTCTCTTCAGCTGCCGGCAAGATAGAGAGTGGAAGACCTTCCCACTGCCCCTTGAGAGTAAAAGCTGAGTGATTGGAGTGTCTAGTTGAAGAGGACGGTCCGACGTTCAGGCTATTGAGGTAATCAGCGCAGACACTCAGAAACCTGGGCTCGAAATCAATTGAGACGTTGGAGGTTTCGTACTAGCTGGTGCTTATCGGTCTCGGTCGGTTATTCTATCTGGGTGCTCCTGTTTTAAAGACACTGCATGGAGCACAGAGTCTGCATCAGTATGAATATATATAATATATATGTTGAATAATACCTGAGGACGTAGAAGAGCCTTCTGTGTAGATCCGAGTAGGAAGGGACCGCGTGCAGCAGAATATGTGCAGCCTTTCCCTTCAGGGTGAGAATATTATTTGCGTATGCGGTTGACAAATGGGTTCACTAATTAACTAGTGGCGCAAAAGTTTATCGCTAACTCCATTTAATGCAAATGAATAGCCATCTTCTATCTTTGGTCAACATTGGGAACTATTTAGAAATAAAATGAATTATATCATTTGCGAACGAATAATAACTCTAAATATCTTATTTCAACATGAATTAATTCCAAAAACAAATAAAAATTCCATTTGTGAATGAATAGATACTCAGAATAAATATGTAACAATTCATCTTAAATATTGAAAAAAATAAATAAATAACTATAAGAGGCGCTGGGTATTTAGATTAACAGTAATTTAAAGTGTATGTACAAGATTATAAATGATGTCCATAATATTTTTTTTTTTTCTAAACGGACTCTAGAGTCTCTGTAGTTCGTTAGCTCTGTAAATATTCAGTATGTGTCTCATTAACAAACTCTCTCGAGTTTAACCGACAAATATATGTACAGGGAAATCATTTATTTGTACATCCTTCTTTATTGTTTGATTAAGGTAACGTCATTAGCGTGTATATGGCAATTCCCATTGTATGTTAGCATCAAGCTAACATACAATTATTTTTCCACATTGTTTTGAGGCAATTAATATTCAGACTGTACCTGGAAGCCTTTGTGTCTCATCTGAAGAACTGTTTATCTGGCAAAATGAACGCAAACATTGAAGGAAAGCGGACTAAAAAAGGACAAACTTAAACTGCATGTGCTGCAGATCTGTGTGCGTCTCCTAGGGCGGGGCTTAATTTTACCTGGAAACACTGAGGTGCATGCGCAACGTGTGCTGAGAGGCGTCTGCTGGTGTAAAATCAACAGCGGGGTTGAAGATTCCAGACACTTAAGAATCAGAAAACATGACGTTATGTTAATTAAATCAACATAAATCTCAGCAGGAATACAAAATAGAAACGTTTACCATAAAGTCTGAGGAAAATTAGTCTGCTTTCGGCTGTGGTCTTGAATGTATCATGCAATGTGCCAATCATCTCAGCAGAGGCCGAACCGCAGGTCGAGTAGGTAACGGGAATATAAAGTTAACGGGATCACGCGATAACGTAAGATACCACTATGGTGTTGGGATCAGAGTCCGTTGGGAGGAGGGTCTCGCTCCTTGATGAGGTTTCGGTCCTGATGGACTGCAGCCACTTGATTCTCACAAAGTTTGTTTCGGGGGTTCTTGAAATTGAAACGAGGCACAAGGTGGGTGATTAGACCAATATCCACCTGGGCTGGTTATTAATCCTGGCCCAAAGTAATGTGACAGGAGGGATTGTAGTACCATCCAAATATCCTGATCACGGGGAAACGGGTTGTACTGGATCCAATCATCTCAAACGCTGATAGGCCTTTTCTCTGACAGTGGACACAAATTCTCAATAAATTTGTTGCACATGAATCAACTAATGGAGACTTATCTTTTAAATATCATATTTACTTCAATAGTTCATATTTTACACAATAGGGGGAGCTTTTTAAAAAAAATGTTTTTTTTTTACAAAAATACGCTTTTCTAGACATAACTCAAAAACTGTTTAATGGATTATTATCAAATTGCATGACCTCATAGATCTCGGTGCAAAGAAGAACTGCAATGATTTTTGGAGAAATCGGTTGTATTATTCTGACACTAGGGGGAGCTTTATCTCCTTAACTTCTCAGGCCATAATTTCTCAATAATTGATGCCATTTAGTCCAAATTTTGGTGCATTTGAATCGACTCATGGAGAACTATCTATTAATTATCCTACTTTACCCTAATAGATCCTATTCTACGTACTCGGGGGAGTTTTTTATACAAAAATACTGTAGACATAACTTCATATTTAATATGAGGAGTTTCAACCAAGGGGTTTGCTTGTACAACACAGGGGATTGGGGACTTTTCGGGTAGATAAAATATAAGCCGAGTTTCACCATGTCTTACTGTGTATAACCGTACGTGATTAATAAAGATGATGCTGTTGTCATAATTGGCTTTTGTGTCACACCAGTGGATTAAAAGGAAGCAGAGATTCATTTTAAATAATAAAAGCAAAGGCGGTCGACAGCTACTTGTTCAAACAATTAATAAAACACACACACATACACACACACTCTCTCGGCTGGACAGAGTGTTTTTTTTTTATACAGTATAATTTGGGTTAGGAGGTAAAGAGGATCATTGATTTTCAGTTGCTAAAATGAATTGTTTGAGCTTCGTAAACTTGGATTAACGATTTCACTTTCCGCGGTGATTGAGCAGCAAAACCAATTTCCTGACTGATTTCTTCAGTCCAGTCCACTTGACTACAATTTGCAGCGTACATTTTAATAGTGTATTTGACGTATTCAAACAAGCCTCACGTTTAATTGCAGGCTCTTAAAAACAGTTAATTTGGTGTGACCGATGTATGCTTTTAGAATCAAACTGAACCTGATACAGCAGGCGGGCCATTAGCAGCTTGTACTTCTCTGTGGTTTCACACCCATGGCTAAGCAAGCATTATATTCTAGAGGCTGAATAGAAGGAGCCGCCACCATTTTTGTTCCTCCAGCGCAAATGGAGAGAGGAGGAGAATCTGTTTCCATTTTCTTGATGATACGACTCATATGTGTCGAAAGTTTTATTAAGGTTTTGTTTTGCTGTTCCCCTGTTTAAAAGTGTGACTTTAGATGTGTGTTTTTTTTCTTAGTGCAGAATTCAACTATTAGTCTATGTTCTTCCACAAAACTTTCTGCACACAACCAAATACTGTGTTTGTGCATTTTTGATACTTAAGAACTGTATCGTACTTTTCCATTTCCTGTGGCAGGAAGTTTCCTTCTGTGGGTGGGAGGTGTCTCAGTTGAGAGTTTATCAGGCATAACTCAAAAACTTAATGTAAACAAGCAGAGATGTTCCTTTTGACATTTTAGGATTAGAAAGTATTTCTTTTATTTTGAAAAACTGACTTTTTCTCAGAAAAACTGTCTTAAAAAACTTAAACTTTAAGTCGATTAAAACTCCAACAATCACAAAACTTAAAATTACTGAGATGTTTCATTTTATCCAAAAACCGTCTCCCCTGACAGCTTAAGGCCACCAATCCCCTGCGTAGAACTAGCAATCCCCCTGATTGAACTCCTCGACTTAAATGTGGAGGTTTAAGGAACAGTGCTCCCCCTAGTGAGAAAAATATGAACTATTAGAGTGAAAATACGATTAACACAAGTTTGATCTGTACGACTCCAATTATATGCAGCAAATTTGGACTTAATGGGACCAACAGTTAGAAATATATATCTAAAAAACAGTGTTTATGTTAAAAAAGTTCCCCTAGTGAGTAAAATATGAACTTTTCAAATAAAATATGTTTTATACAAGATAGATTTCCATCATTCATTTTCATGTAATTTTTGGAGCTAATACTCCCCTTGGTGTCAGAAAAGAACAACCGACATTTCCCAAAATCAATTCAGTTCTTCCTCACACTAAAGTCTATATGGGTATAAAATTAGAAAAAGTTTTTGAGATTTTTGCGTGAACGATAAGGATCTTGCGGTGCCGGCAGACGTTAACGAGGCGGCAGCTATGAGGATTCCATTTATATCCCTGACTTCTCGGGGGATCTACAAAAAATAACGGACATAATTAACACCAGGCTTTTTTGACACGTTTTTTTTCTCCCTTAACTGCTGGGAGTGAAACAAACCCCAGTTTTGTCCGGTACCAGACTGATCTGCAGGGAGTCGTGAGCTTCTAGCAGACGTAAGCAGTAGTGACATTCAGCTGGACACTTTGACGGCGCCGGACGGACGCAGGTGTAAAGCTGCGCCGACTGTCCACTTGTGTTTGGATCTCCGAAACGCATTTGAAAGCCACCGCTTGGGGTGTACGGAACATCTCCCGCTACGCGAGCTGGGCATCCTCCCTTCTGCTTGATGTCACGTACAAGGGGAATTTTTTTTTCTGCAGAAGTTTGTTTCCTGGCATCTCCTCCTTGCGTACGAGGAGCACTCCTAAACTCTCTCAGTGCGAGCCAGCCGTTTGGAATGGTGCCCAAAGTGGCAGCACGCTGAATCCAATCCCCCGGGCCTTGCTTTCATTTGATCATCTGTCGCCTCGCAGTCGACTGAGCGTTCCTAGTTCAATCTACGGGACAAAAAAAATTGTCCTGCCTGTGTTTTGACAATGTCTTCCTCGGGGCCTGTAAACAAGTCTGCTTGTTAGTGCAGCTACAGCAAGCAGGTAATTCAGGAACTCTTTAAAAGTGTCTGTGGAAAGAAAAAGTTGAAAATTCTAACTTTAGCAAATAAAAGTCTTTCTTTAAGACCGGAGAAACTCGCCCAGAACAAACCTGAAATATACTGCTGCTGCTTTCAAGGCGACAAAAGGCTTTTTCTCCCGGCGTATGTTGTACACGTGTATTTATATCCAACCCACTGCATGTGGAGAAACTTTATTTGTGAGCCCCTTTTCAAGCACAAGTTCACAGAAGTTCTTAGAAGACACTAAAGCTAACTAACACTAGAGGATAAAATGCCTGATTTATTGCTAATTGTCCAAATAATTCGGGTAAATTAGCAATAAATCAAGTTGTGATGGGTGGACGGGTCAGAACATCTCCAGTACTGCAGGATTTCTTTGGTATTCCTAGTCAGCACTTTTTAGTTCCAACCAAAGTGTCATGGGTGCTCAAGGCTGAGTTGTCATGTCCCAGAGAAGAGCTACTGTAGCACATACGTCTGGAAAAAGTAAATGCCGTTCTGAAGGCTTGGTGTCCGACCACACAGTTCATCATAGTGCTGTTTGTAGGTGAAAGACCTAAAGAATATATGGCAAGTGGTTATAATGTTATGGCTGATCATTATAAATCCAGAATTTAGATAAAAACATGTGAAAATATCCGGGAGAAGATATTAATTTACCTACATATGGGTAACAAGGTTAGAGTTGTAACACCACCGTTTCAAGCAATCAGGGATAAGCTAGAAGTCACATGATCATTTCCGTGATTACCTACTTCCTCCCTGATCCATCATGGTGGTAGTCATGGCTAAAATAAGATGCACGCAGATTTTTTGGAGAAACAACTGATTTTGAGGAAAGAAAGTAATCATTTTGATGAAGACTATATTTTGTTTTGTGTTTATACAATTGAAGATAAAAAAATCACATGACTTAAATGAGATTACATTAAAGTTTCTCAGCCAAAACGTGAGGCATTTTTCCTCCTATACTTCAAATCACTATGCTATTGCAGCTACTAAAAAATGGCTGACAGGGGTTTGGGCTGGGGACATTTTTCACAGGGCCACACATCGGTACAAACTCCATTTTTTAAATCTCACTGCAGAACATTTTGAAAACAAAGATATTTTATTATTTGCTTACAACGTTTTATTATTACGAGTTGAACACATGGATATATTGCTCCAATCTCGCAGAATAGAGCGAGCGAGACAGCGAGAGAGAGCGAGAGAGAGAGCAAGAGAGAGAGCGAGCGAGAGAGAGAGAGCACGCCAGAGACAGAGAGGGACAGTAAGAGAGAGAGAGAGAGGGAGCGAGAGAGAGAGGGAGAGAGAGAGTAAACTCGCGAGAGAGATTACGAGAGAGAGATTACGAGAGAGACGGAGCGAGAGAGAGAGCGAGAACGCCAGAGAGAGAGAGGGAGAGTAAGAGAGACAGAGAGAGAGAGGAGAATGAGCGAGAGAGCAAGCAAGAGAGAGAGAGCGAGTGAGAGAGAGAATTAGCGAGAGAGAAAGAGGGTGTTTGAGAGAACGCGAGAGTGCATGAGAGAAAGAAGGCGAGAGAGAGAGAGCGCACTAGAGGAGAGCCTGCGAGAGAGAGCGAGAGAGAAAGAATTTGAGTGAGCAAGAGCGAGAGAGTAGGGAGAAAGCGCAAGAGAGTGAGAGAGAGAACGTGAGAGAGAGAGAGCAAGAGAGAAAGAAGTCGAGAGAGAGAGAGCACTAGAGAGAGAGCATGCGAGAGAGAGATTGAGTGCGAGAGAGAGAGCGAGAGCGGAGTTCTGAGCATAAATGAGGCAGGTATGCTCTCTTTGGTCTTGTCTACAGTGTTTACCGGGTTCTTATAGCCTTAATTGAAAAAGTCATTATCAGTCACGAAACAAAGTGACCTCATCTGCATTCTGACCGCTGAGAGACACGTTCTATTCAACTCCTCCACCAGACAGAGCAGGAGAACCCTCTGAAGCGCTGTGGTGAGTTCTCCAGATGGAGGAATAAGGCCGGGCCGGAGGACACCGCATGAACAGACAAGAAGAATGAATTCAGTCTATTTCACAAGGTGCTTTTTATTGGCAATTACCGCAAAGCACTTCAGACAATGTGTGTGAAAGTGGTGGTGACAGTATTTCACTTCTCTGCAGGCACAGAGACACAGCAGAGGGAAGTGTGAGGGCCACAACCACTGCCCACTGTCCTCATTCTTCCAGACGTTGTTGCATATTTTCTGCACAATTTGGTTTGCTGCATCAATGTTTGGATATTCCCACAATAGCAGTCATTGTCTCCACTGTTCTAGAGCACCATCTGTTTTACACGGGATGAGTGAAAATCACTACCTTTCTTTTCAGGCCCGACAACTACAGCATTGAAGGTAATCGCTCATAAACACCGTACACACACATCTAGAGCTGCAGTCCAAGATCTGTTGTTTGATTCACCGAAGCACCGGTCCATTAAAACATTAAGGTAGAACAACAGGAACCGCTCACACTGTGTGTCATGTGTGGGTTGCAGGTGAATTAAAGATAAGTTAAATGTTCATTTGCGTATCGGATTGTACTCATAAAACATTCAAGATTACTTTTATCGTCATTCAGGGTATCCACCATGCAATCTGTGAGTCGGTTAGCAGTTCTAATATTGGTAATTTAAGGATTTTTTATTTTTTTTATTTCTCCTGCGTATATCAGTCCATCCAACCATTTTCCCTTATTACAAATCCTGTTCAGGGTTAAGGGGGACTGGAACCCACTCTTGCCGACATTAGGCGAGAGGCGGGAAACACTCATCACAGGGCCAACATGTGGACAAACAAACATTGATAATAAGAAGAAGAAGAAGAAGAAGAATAGTAATAAGAATAATAATAATACATTTAATTTATAGACAGTTTACATTTCGATCAAATCTCAAAGTGCTACAAAGTAAAAGCAGATAAAAGCATCAATATAAAAATATAATAATAACTATATAAAAACATGACCAAAAAGCAGCAATGTTAATTAAAAGTTATAGGTTCTGCTAAAAAGGAAAGTTTTAAGTCTTTTTTTTAAATGTGTCAGTCGTCTGTGGAGCCCTCAGATGGTCATGGAGGACATTCCACAGACGGGGGGCAGCAGAACAGAAGGCCCGATCACCCATGGTGCTGAGCTTAGTCCGGGGAAGGAGGAGGCGGTATGAGTGGGTAGAACGGAGGGATCGTGTCGAGGTCAGTGGGGTGAGTAGTTCTTTTAGGTAGGGGGGTGCGTTACCATGGATACACTGGTGAGTGAGGAGAGAGATCTTATAATCAATCCTGGTGGAGATGGGAAGCCAATGAAGTGAATGAGGAACAGGGGTGATGTGTTCGTGTTTACGAACTCTCATCAGGATCCTTGCAGCACTGTTTTGAACATACTGAAGTCTTTGAAGACTTTTATCAGGGATCCCGATGAGAAGTGCGTTACAGTAATCCAGTCTAGAGGAGACAAACGTGTGGACCAGCTTTTCAGCATCACTCAAGGTGAGTGAAGAACGGAGTTTGGAAATATTTCTGAGATGATGAAAGGAGATCTTGCAGATGTGTTTGATGTGGGATTCAAAAGTGAGTTGAGGGTTGAATATCACGCCGATGTTGGTGACTGATGAAGAGAGGGGAGAGGAAACTGGGGTTGAGGTTCTCGCTCAAGGACCCTACGACATCTAGAAATACACAGAACCACTCTTAGGACAAGTAAAGTCCAAAGACGCCGTCAAAGGATCATAAATGTGCCTTTAATGTCTGTCAAAGATCCACATGACTGCGTGTCTCTCCGACGGAGAAATAGGCAGTTAAAAAAAAAAAAAGTCTCTCTGCTGGCCAGTTATGAGCTGACGTCCCGAGACCACACCATTCAGACCGTGACAGACGTCAGGCCGGGCTTTTGGACACGTTTCCCAAACCTTTAATCCACTAAATCACGAAGATTAAGTGGATTCTAAATGTGGATAGAGTATGACTCTAAAAAGTTATTGTAGATCATTTTAAAATGAATGAGTGGAGGAGCTCTCTCACTCACGGGAAACTGGGAAAGTTAATCCACCTCCCTGTGAAGTTTGTCTCTCGGCACCAAGAGGCAGAGTGGCACTGTTCCGATATGGATCACAGCCAGGAAGTCACCTGCCCCGACCGAAGGAGCAGATTGGGAGAAGAACATCGACGGTCTCCTCCTGAGACTCCAGTCCTCCTCTCTCTGCTGGCTGCAATGCACCATTTCAGTTTTCAATGAGGCCACTTTCTGTAACGGGCTTTCACGGTTTTCTAAGAGGATGCATCGGCACTGGACTGCTCCAGGACCTCTTTCTATATATCCTTGTTTCTTAGGGCCATGAAACCAAGTATTGTCTCAATTTTGCTGTGAAGTTTTTCGGCCTCACTTCTCAAACATTATGGAGTTTCTGGGGCAATGCCATTATTTCTATTCATGTTATTCCGAGTTCTGTGCATACGCATTTGCCGTATGTAGGGATTGAGGTTTGGACAACATATGCATGTGTTTATGAATAAACATGCGTAATCTAAATGAACTACGTCTCTCAGTCTGAACATTTCATTTGTGTACATTTTTCCCTCAACGCTATGAATATTTTATGATTTCAGATGCAACATTGATGACATGACTGCATTTTTTTACAACTCCTGAGTCTGTGAGTGAGCAGACACACTGGATCTCTTTTCATAGGATATTCGGCCCAAGTTTCCTCAAGGGACATGCATGACAGGACGCATGAAAACATACGCCAAAGAAACAACAAGAAGCAATTGTGGGGGCCTTCGGTTTGTGCGATTTTCTCAAAATATATTAGACAACAGATTTATGTCCGATGGGATTAAGGTGTGATAGTAATCTAATATGTTCACAAACTCAAAAATAACCATTGACTCCCGTCAAAGTTGGTTGATCGCCCGAATCTATAGTGACGACACACCTCAAAAAAAAAGAAAAGAGAATTTGAAGTTGCTGTCATGGTGGCCCGTCTCATATTGGATAATGTGAAGGGCTGTCAGGCTAGGGGGTGGGGCTTAATTTGTCAGAAGCTGATCGAAAGAGAGAATAAAGTAGGAGCAGCAACTTGTCTGTGGTGTTTTTCTAGATAAACGGACCCTCAAAGTTTATGATGGAAAAGTCTGGGATATTATGGTCTGTGTATCCTTCGTCATTAATGTCATACAAACGAACAATTTGTGGAGTTCCGTTTAAACGGAGCCGGATGCTTGAGAGCAAACTGGAGTAGCGAGATCAGATTGGACCCGGTCGGCGCCTTGAAGCCTGAGCAGCTGCTTTAAAGCTCACGACAGTAACTCTGATAGTGTATTGAAGGTATTTTATTTATTTTTCCTGCGAGCAGTTACGTTAATCAGCCATATCATTATAGCCACAGCCAGGCGAAGTCAGAATAACAATATCTTATTATCTATTATGTATCTTGTTACAATGGCAACTGAACATTTTGCCCTCAAAGTTGATGCGACGATAGAGACGGGAAACAGACTGCTCTGGAATGTTAATTATCATGAAGGAAATTCTTGAGCATTCCGAATGAGATCACTATAACCCTCGAGAGAGAGAGAGAGAGAGAGAGAGAGAGAGAGAGAGAGAGAGAGAGAGAGAGAGAGAGAGAGAGAGAGAGAGAGAGAGAGAGACATCTTGAAGCAGCTGATGGCGCTGCAATGCAATAGTAGCCACTCTAGCCCTCGAGGCTAACATTAGCAAGCTAGCATACTGCTAAGATATCAAACCCCAATGCTAAACTCTCACTTTCATCTCCAGCAGAAGGCCTGACAGCCCATGTTGACCACATTTCATCATCCGCATTCGTTTACTCCTTTGGTTTGTTTTGTTTGTTGGAGCCTAGCTTTAGGCTGGGCTGACGCTAGATCCTTCACAGATTATCTTCTCTCCAAGCTCCCACACACACACACACACACACGCGCACACACTTCAGGATTTTCACGCCAGATGGAGCTTTGAATGCACCTTACGAGAAGTAGCTGTGAAGAGGAAGCAGAAATGACTGAGGGAAGTTGCTGTGCGGCGAGAAAAGCGTGTTAATGGAATGAAAAAGTGTCGATGACAAAATAAGATACGACAAGATATATTATTCATACTTTATCGAACCCGAATGGAAATTTGTTTCGGACTATTGTTTTGGACGTGAACATATATATGCAGAAATGTACACAAATACACATATATATAGGCGTATATCAACATTTATGTACACATACATATATGTAAACGTACACAGAATGTTTGGAAATACACAGTCAAAAAGGCCGTCCATCAGTCAGCGAGAAATAGAGGAGGGATTTTGTCAGTCAGTTTAAATATCTGTCAATAATAGAACGCTAGCTGACGCTAAGGCTTAAAGCTTTTGCTGCTGCTGCTTTGCCACATTTTCCGCTCATCCTGGAAAGTCTCTCTCTCTTTGATCATAGTGGTTGAGTAGAGAAAGTACTCATGGTTTCGAGTATTGTTCTCCATTTATTCAAAGAGATAGGCTTTGATTTCACACACTGCACCTTTAACCTTGAAACTTTCTTTGCAAACGACAACCTTTCACGTTTAGAGGGACGCAGAACAAACACCAGACATATGAACCAACTTTACAAAAATAACACGCTGGTGCTTGAAATTCAATCCATGCTCCTTTTTTTTGTCAAGAATCTGCTCATTGCATTTACATTATCGATTTGGGTTTACCGTTACCACTTTTAATGAAATTTATGAAAACTCTCCGGATTACAGTTCTTCGCTTTTCAGGGGAGAAAACTGCCCGGGAGATCCATACCAACGAAAGAAAGCCCGGGAGTTCTTTGGGCAAAAACAAGAAGATGCCAATATCACTTTGCATTCCATTTTGTATGCTGGTGAGTCATCATCACCATTATGCATGGGGCGCATTAGAGCCAATTGAGATTTATTAGCATAATAACATTGCATTAACCAGTGTCACCTGAGACTTTATTCAAGTCATTCATTATCTTCTTTTTTTCTCATTTGCTTATTCAGTTCGGGGACATATTCTCAGGCCAGATGGTATTTTTGTGCTGACATCACACTTCAGACTTGCACTTGTGCAATTACTACAAAGAGCGGTAGATTTCCATACATTGGTATGCAGGGCCTTTGCTTCGAGTGATGACCATCTGTTTAAGCTGAGTAATGATGACTAATTGGTTTGGATCTATGGAATTAAAATTCCCGGGCCGCATCCTGCTGAGGCTGCGAACGACCGTGGGGGTTGTTTCTTATCTCACTCGCGACATATACCCCAACAGTCATAGCAATCTGCTGAGAGCAGATAGGAGCCGTCCCTTTTCAAGTTCAAAAGACATGATATATTGGATGAATCAACACAATCCAGGCATGTCATTCGCTGCCCCGTCTTTGATTGCGGTCCTGCGGCTCATTGTTTATTCACGGCGAGTTAGTTTGAATCAAAATCAAAAAGAGGGATCCAGCGATCTGTCGGGCTCCATTATCGTCTGTGATTATGTTGAAGTGGGAAAGAGGAGACCGCTAATTGCGGTGCGTACGTGAGTCTTCCTGTCAAGGGAGATGAAATCCTTCTTTAGTTATACATTTACAACCTCGTGTTTGATTTCTCTTCTGACAGGGACATGAAACAAGGTTTTTTTAAACATTAATCAGCCCAATTTCAAACGCTGATGAAAGAAACCCCATTGCGTCGTGAGTGCTAACAGTACTTACTATATTTTTTTCCTTTGTTATTTCTCCTATTCCACAATTCATTATATTCCCGAAAAGTCGGGGATATTATGGAATCCCCCTCGCCGCGTCCAATGCTGCTGAAGTTCCTTTGTGTTAACGAGATAACTCAAAAAGTATGTCATGGATCATTCTCGTATTTTATACCACCATGGACTTCAGTGCTAGGTAGAACTGGAGTGATTTTGGGAAAGGTAAGTTGAATACTTCCAACACTAGGGGGAGCTTTATCTCCACAAGATTTTGGACCCATTTTCTCAACTGCTGGTTCGATAAAGTCAGAATTTGGGTTATGTGAATCAACTCAAGGAGATCTATTTTGATTATGTCATTTTTACTCTAATAGTTACTATTCTCCTCATTTGGGGCACCGGCTTAGGGACTTTTCGGGGATATACATTTGTTGTCGAGGACGACAGCGCAGGCGTCGTTATTATTAGACGGTCTATAATTTGAATTCCTTGTGTGATTACCGTCATTTCTCATCTAAACTAGTTTTCAACAGTACAATAAAACATTGAGAAAGAACTTCCATTATTTCTTAAGAAAGGTGGGCCTTTGGAGGGGAATGGGTGATTAAATATTGAGGCTTATCTCGAAGCGGCTTTGGTATTTTGTTTTGTTGGTTGTGTATAAATCACAATAAGACGAAGCCGTGAGTTGCCAGACTCTTCCTCTGATTGCCTTGATAGGACATTTTTGTTTGCAAATCCTCGAAAGATCTTTGTCAGAGAAGAGAAGAGTTACTCGGAGGGAGCCCCATGGTTGCTCTCTAATTGCTGTTGTTTTGTTTTTGTTTTTGTTTTTGTTTTTTAAATGAAGATCCAGTATTCATTCCAAAGGAGGTTGATGTAACAAAATGATCTGGTCGCTGCGAGTCCTTGTAGATAGACTACATGTCGAGGAGTCAAAGTTAAACAGAGAGAAACATAGCCATTCAAATGCGATAATTAATTATGATTCATAAAGAATTGCAAATGTCATCTTCGCCTTCAATCACTGGCTCGATCAACTATTCAAACACGTCATTGCTCAGTATGTCTTTTCAGACAAATGTACTTAATTGTTTTCAAATGTTGTAGAATAACATTGCTCTCTCTAGAAACGTCATGTTTCATGTTTTGTCGCAACGAGGTTATACTGATTCCTCGATGCAATTGCCTTCCACGTACCAGTGAGATTGTAAGAGGCTCCTTTTTGCAAGAATGGGCCATTTTTTATCCTTCCTTTCCTGCTTTCACACCAGGCTCTTGGAATGTATTGACCATGATCCATCTCCCTTCCTTCTCCACACATGGATGTTACATATTCCACCATTTGGCACACAAAGATGTAGATGAATGCAGAGTCTGAGATATACATATAGACAACATTTCTTAGAAGTATTACTCTAAAAACTACAATGACACTTAATTAAGCACATCCCACATGAAGGCCCATGCAACCAGACATTGGGAGCGACATAAACTCATTGGTTTGATGTCCAACGAATGTCCCGCTGAACTCTGGGGTTTTAACTTCAATTGCAACTCTCATTAGGAATAAAAGTTGTAATTTCAATCATTATGCTATGGTTATTTATATATGTTTAAAGGTTGCCTGATGTCCGTTCTTGATATTCATGTACAGGATCTCGCGGTGCAGTCGAGGAGAGGAGTCCGTCCGGTTTGGGGAGCCTAGATTTACAATGCTGTTTGCAGATGATGAGGTTCTGTTGGCCTCATCAGTCTATGATCTTAAGTTTACACTGGAGCGCTTTGCAGTGGAAACTTATGGGACATCTTATGCGTGTTTACAGACGTACAGCTCTGACACTTGTCCGAAGCAACTGGACTCTCTTTTTAAGGGTCGAACCGCTTTCACCTCTCATCAGAGAAGCTTCTTCAGTTTAATCTGACTGGCGGGGTGTCAAGTATTTAAGCTCCTGTGAAGTCGTTAAGGCAGTGGGAGTCGTTAAGTCGCATGTTTTCAACAAACCAAGTCGTTCCGGATGCAAATGCCTTTAATACCTACCGGATCACAATGCAAGTCCTGTTATCATTTATCCACTCAGGCACTGCTCTTTTTTTTTTTTCCACTGTGAACGCCCTTCTTTCGAAAGGAATACATTGCTTATGTACAGTATGGCAGCAGACCTTCATGCATGTTCGCAAGTGCAGATAACCAATAAAAAGAGACTTCCCTTTTCTACTTCCTGTGACACGATTTGCTCGCCTTCTAAATGTTTATTACAATATATTTCACAATAACCCTAACAATGTCTTCATGTATTTTATTTTGTGTAGATTCTTTTGCGGATAATCATCCACAACAGTCAGTCGAATAACATGATTGAGAGCGTGACTTAGTGAAACTGTCTCGTAAGAGTTCTTAAGATCGCATCGTATGCGATTGAGAGGGTGTGACATCGAGCCACACCCCATCTTAGAAATAACGTAACGTCATAGAAAGAAATCGTTCCGTACAGCCGATGGGAGCGGTTCTGTTTCGTTTGTTTCTGTGTCGGTCACCTGAAATTACACCTTTCATTTTAACAGAACAATTTAAACCATTTAAATAACAGCACTATTGATTTGCACGGCTTGGCATTCAACTGCATCTAATCCAATTTAAAAGTTTGCAGGAAGCAGAAATGGGAAACACTGGAACACGCAGTTCAAATACGATGGCATACAAAATGATAATTTCTCAGTGTGAAACTCTCTCACCGGATTGGTCCTGTCTTTGACGTGTTCTGTTCTGTGTTATAAAACTCACAGGAGCACCGAAAAGGTCAGAATTTTCAAGATTGTCCTACTATTGAAGTTTTGTGGCAGGAAGAATAATGTTATGTTCTCGCTCTACGGAAATGTCAATTGCTTCTTTTGGTGAAAGTTAGCGAGTAAATGCTGGTAGGAGTATTCTATTAATCTGTAATTGCCGCTGCATGGTTTTCAAACACTGAAATAGTGTTGGCAGGTAGGAATATAAAAAAGCCATTAAAACTTGGAAAACCAAGGCTTCACACTTGTGGAAAGCAAATGTCACCGATCTCAGAACGCATGTTGAAAAAGAGTCGCTTCTCCGAGTATCAGATTACAAACAAAACACGTTTTCGAACTTCATCAAATTGGTTCCAATTAATCCCGAAATTATTGATCTCGCTTTCTCTTTTTTGATGAGGGTTAATTCATCTACGACAGCTTATCGCAGTAAGTGTTGCTCTCAGCTATATTTGGGAACATTTCTTAGATATATCCTGCAGGGTTAAGAAGTTTTTATGTGCAGTTAAGGTCCACAGTCCCTTCATACCTTATTAGTGTGGACGTCGGCTCAATAGCACTTGTGGTTGAGAAAGTGTGTAACAACAAAATTGCGGCTGTTATCTAAAGTTAGTCCCATCCTGCTTCAAACGCTCCCCCACCATCCCTGTCCCCAACAAAACCCTCCATCACAGCGCCGTCGCGCTGACATCTGTGGTCATGAAAACCTTCATAAGACTTGTGTTAACCCGTCTGAAGAACATTTCAGGACCCCTGCTGGACCCCCTGCAGTTTGCCTACCGGGCAAACAGGTCGGTGGATAAGTCTTTGGCGGATTTTTAGCCAGTTAGGGAAGGCTCTAGAGATTTTGCTCCACCTCTTTTACTCCTGACTGTGTGTATATATTCCAAACAGTCAAATGACAGGAGGATAACCTGCATTATTGTTATTCTTGCTGACGACGAAAATGAGTCACTCTCTCAAGCCTTTGGGGCCTAATCCTCCGATTAGAGTCCAGAAACTGGTGGTGGTGGCTGATGACCATGCTGATGCTGATGAAATGACGAGGTTAATAAAGTGGAAAGCGTGTATAACAGCAAAATGACTGAACATGAGAGAATTATGTCGAAAGAGACTAACAATAAAGGTGCGTTACTGGATACATGTGACCAGCTGATCACGTGAACAGATGAAATGTCACATGACCATCCCAGTCAATGTAAAGAACGAACATCTATGAGGGATACGAGTGACAGGACGGTATGAACCATTGCTTAAGTTCGCAAGTGAGTACTTACTCCAGAAGTATGAGATAAAAGTCTTACACTACAACTTTATATATACTGTATATACATTTATATATAAGGTATTGATTTGCTCCATCATGACTTCCAAATCCTGTTGACATTTTGATTTGGTTATTTTGATTTCCTGACTATCCAGTCCCATCATGTTGACGTGAAAGATTCTGATTAAATCAAATATCAAATTAAAAATCTTTTTTATTCTTTATTCTAGGGAGACCCGACAAATCCCCCATCAGCCAGCATTTGGCGACAGTAGGAGGAAAAACTTGTTAAATATTCTGATCAGCTCCAGGATGATACGACACAAGGTCAAATCAAGTCAAAGTTTATTTATACAGCACATTAGAACAACCAAAATGGGTCGACAAAAGTGCTGGACAGATACGACTGGCAAAAATAATAGCATGAATTACAAGAATAAAAGACGGATCAAATAATTTAGTTTAAAATCAAACCGGATAAAAGGATAAAAGAAGATAAAGGAAGCATTAAAATAGAGATTGAAATGAGCAGTTTAAATAGAAAAAGATCAACCTGAATTAAAAGCCAGGGAATTAAGGGAAGTATTCACCGGAGATTTAAAAAGTTTCAAGGCTCTGCAATACGATTTGATAAATTACAATACATAAATTCTATTAAGATATTCTACAATTGGATTTTTTAATATATATATAATATGATATAATAATCTATAAGACGTATGTCTTACATCGTCGTGGAAATATTTTATGGGCTCAGATTTGCTGCATTTGACAATAACACAGAGCACATACATAGATCACACCTACTGTAAGCACAACTCTCCTTCAGATGCAATCTGAAAGACTAACCGCCGACAAAAGCAACATACAACGGGGATTACTCTTATCTGAGTCAGGAGAGACACAGGATGATGTAATGCTGAATGTTTTCTGGTGCCTCTCCGCCTCCCCATCTACACCCAGTCCATGCTAAACCATCAGCCTCATTCATCAGTCACAGCAGAGCCATCAGCCCCCACCACCAGTATCCAGACTCCAAAGAGAGGATATGCCTGGTGCTGTTTAGAGCAACGAACCCTCCAAAGAGTCCGAGCGCCAAAAACGTTCTTACCGACTAATCATCACATATCACCTGTTGTAATAAACACTCATCTTTTTTTTTCATTCTCTGTCTATCCTAACTAAAATAAAGGGATTTGAGCCGTAACTATGAACCCGGGTGTGCAAGGAGATAATCATCCTGCAAGAACTATTGACTGAGCCTCATATGTTACGAGGCTCCACTCTGCAGCCATTTTCAAAAGCTTGAGAAGTCTCGGAAGCCCCTCCCCATCTACGTAGTCACTGAGACGAGCACTGAGGGTTTGGTTTTAAAAGAAACATACTTACACCCGTAAACTATATCGATGTGAAGAACAGACATATTTGAGAAACATCTTCTTTCCTTCTGAAAATCTTTTCTTTTCTAGTTCTGCGGATTTATGTTGCAAAGCTTTTGAGAGTCACAGAAAAGCAAACAGCAACTTGTAATATAATTTCTGACTCTTGCTGTGGGCTTCAGCTACAAACTACACTCAGTTAGGTCTCACCCACGTATCTGAAACACAAATGAAAGGAGACTTGTGTATAGACAGATCCTTTTTAGTGTTTCCAATATTTATTCCTTTTTTATCCGCGGGAGATCCGAGACCATTTGCCTTGATGAAAAGCTCCACTGGACGCCTGCCATCATCTGACCATCAAAGAAGATCTGCAGAGAAATATCGAGATGTTCCCTGGTATTACACCCCTCCTGTGAATATTCTGATTATGCACCACCCACACCTGTTTGATACCCCTTAATGTTGTCAACAAGAAAAAATAAACTATGATCAAAATATAACTTTTTGCATATTTTATTTCTTTGGGGCTTTTATAAATGTATTGTCTTAGCACTCTAAATGTAACTTTTATTACAAGTTGTTTGCTCCAACAAGTATTTAAAGAGTAAAAAAAATCTTCGGACTTCAAATTTGAAATTTTGTATTTTATTGAAAGTAGTCAATATTCAGGTGAAATTTGCTCAACTTTTTTGTAAAAGCATGTTTTTTGAAAACTACTTTAAATTTTTGGGATTTATCAACTCGCATAATTCCTTTTGGCCATGGTGGACCCTTTGACCAGAGGTGTCTCCCTCCAAGGCTCCATCCTTGGCCCCTTACTCTTTAGCATAAAAAAAAGCTGCCGCTGGGTCATATTGCATATAAAACAGGTTCAGTCACATTTTTCAATAACACATAGTGATTCAAAATGTGCTCAACCAAACAGTTGAGCAGGGCATTAAAGGGTTTTAAGCTTCTAAGTGCATATTTTCGGAGTGATGACGTTCAGCAGGCTGTAAACTTCTGCTGTTACCCCCCGATATTCAAAACAATATGAATCTGACCATCTGGAGCGATGGATCATAATCATCAGCCCCCCAATCCATCCCGCCAATATTTAAGAGGTTAATAAAGAAAAAGACAAACAGAACAGACAGCCATATTTCAGAAAGAGTCTCTCTTTCTCCTGCCTCGGCCTTTCGAGTCCCTCCGGCTCCATTTCAGCGCTTTTTCTCACAAAGAAAGAGGTTAGGTTGTTCTTTTATTTAACTGCAGACGTTAGAACTCTCACTAGTTATTATTCAACTTCTTCTACTCCATAAAAGTCCAGGGTGAGATTCTGAACCACCGTTCTACATTTATTTAACAGCTAAAGACACTTTTAAGATCAGGTTTCCACATATAAAGGAAATATATAAAAACACGTAAAACGTAAAGATACTAAATACCTCTATAATATTTAACTTGGAATAAGTTGCGCTTTTACTTCATCTATCAGACAGGAAGTCAACGTGAAGTAGGGATTCTTGTCATCTGAATTCTAATTCATGCACTCCCTCTAATCGCAATGTAATGTACAGAACTGCTGAGTCAACTTGATGACCTGATCTCCGTTCGCGGATGTAAAACGACATGCTACCAATGGTTGTATCGTGATTAACTCTTTTGTCTCACAGCAAGAAAGCTCTGCGTTCAACGTTGACCCGGGGAACCGGGTCTCTGACTTAGCCTCACAGTTACAGGTCAATAGGTGAAGCTTTATTGCACATAAGCGTGATTGGTTGTTGACCCTGGGTTGAACTCACCTCCATCCATAAGATGAGTGGTTGCAGAAAATGGATGGATGGTTCAAATGCCAAATGTTCTCTATTACGTCTTACTTCCTGGATATGTGACAAACAAAACAAACACGGAATTGTGTTTTTCAGGTTTCCTACCGTGCAAGTTCATCCTCGGACCTTACATTTTGATGACATCACACATTTTGAAATTGTTTATCCAGGCAAGGAAGGTTTAACAAATACAAGACCTCCATGAATACAAAAATGCTTAATAGAGAGTTCTTATTGACCTTGTTTGAAGTTTTTAGGTATCCTAAATATATATATTGTAGGTATCCTATACTCTATATATATATATATATATATACTATATATATATATATATATATGTGTGTTTATCCCATATATATATACCATACAAATATCCTCCATCTTACTTGTCATAATGCGACAGGGGGCTTAAATTACTAACCACTAACTATGAATGTGTTATTACAACAAAGACAAACAAGTTCCAGCCAGTTTTGCAAATGTCTGGTGTGGGATCCAAGGCTACACTCAGGGGCTGGAGGTTTGCACACAAATATGTCAATAAATTTATATCCAATTCTAAAAAATAAAAATCTTCACTAACTTCATGTTTCCTAAAGGGACACTCAAACAAGGCTTCTGCTCGACATGTTTTTATCCACACTCATCAAATATTGATGCTTCGCCATCCCTCGGCCTTTAAAAACCGAGCCGTTCTGCCCCGTAGCCTTCCCAGAAAAACTCCACCTCAAGTATATAGGTGGAGAGAAAGATGTCTACAACAAAGTGGTCACAAATTCACTCGGCATTAATGCTGATCACCTTTTGCTGATGCGGAATATACGCCCTGGAGAGAGCAGAATAAACCCTGGAGCCACCGATGTTATACATCTGAGGAGTTGGAGCGTTGAGGGAAATAGTTGGCGGTACTAAATCTGTCTGTCCCTTATGTTTATTTCATGAAGGTTGCAGGCTCCTCATCAAGTCACACGGACGTGGGTTTTATTTCGGACCTACATCGTCGTCCCTGGAAGCAATGCTAAATATTTCTGAGGAACAGAGGTTTTCCGTGAACAAACAGTGGGTAAAATGTGAACTATTATAATAAAAACATCCCTATGCAAGGTAGATCTCCTTGACTTGATTCAAATGCACCGAATTTGGACTTAATCTGAACAAGAGTTAGAAAGTTCTGTAAGTAAAGCAGTATTTTTTTCCCCAAAAAAGCTCCCCCTAGTGGGTTAAATATGAGTTATTAGAGTAAAATATGATATATACACGATAGATATTATCTAATTTGGTGTTTTCATTCATTTAACATCTCAGGCACTCTAGATTTACCATAAAGTCAAAAAAAAAAATCCAACCTTAATAATCAGAAACATTTTCATGATGAAATGTTGAATTTAATGGAAAATAAGACGATTTGTCCCTTACCAGACTTTTTTTTTGGTGCGATCAATTTACATCACTCTGTTTGGTAAGTCCTCACATGCCTTAATGTAAGGGTGTAGGTCCCCCAGGGCTCCATCCTTGGCCCCTTACACTTCAGCATATACATGCCGCCACTGGGTGGTATAATAAACAGATTAAGTCACATTTTCAATAAGTGATGGTGACTCAAAATTTGCTCAACCTAACATTTGAGCAGGAGATTAACGGGTTAACGATACAAAATCCTTTCCCAGCAGATGCCAGACACTATGTTGCTCTCCTACGATTAGATTCTGTGCTATATCCTATATATAAATAAATATTTATTAGCATGACAGGATTGGGCCCACATGAAAGTTATTTTCCCAAAATTCCGACTTTTTCTGTAACTTTTTTTGTCCTTCAAATGTCGGGTCTTTCCGAATTTTGAGAATAAAATCTGAATTCTAAAAAAAAAGAAGAAGAGTGTTCATCTGGACCTAATCCTCTCCTGTAGCCAAACCAAACGGACCAGAATCCTCTCCTATAAGAGCAGCAGGTGATATCTTGAATCTTAGTGTTGAGTCAACACAGATGACAAACATCCAAACGGAAAATAAATTCCCTAACCAATCTTTCAGCGCAGAGTCGCTTCCCAACAGTCTGTCTAAACACTTGTTTTCCCAACAAAAATATGAAAATGCACTGCTGCCATCTGTGGCCCGCTTCGAAAGTTAGTCATTTCAATGGCGTCCAGACCATTTAACCAGAGAAATGATTCATAAACGGGGCTGGATTGAGTACGGCATGCTAATTAAGTTGCTCTTTGTGTATTTATTCATGAGGCGCAAGAAAAAACATACATTCTCCGAAACCGCGACACGAGACATAACTCACAGGAGGAGGTGTCGCCCGGCCACGTAGCCGATCCTAGTCAGAGGGAAATTTTCCTACCAGCTCTCACTTATCTCCTGGGATTGTAATTAAAAAAATGAAATCTATTAGATATTAAAATGAAGCTGTGCTTGACAGACCACTCCGCCTTAAACAAAGCCAGCGATGCATGACTAAACAACCAGCAGACAAATGATGCCAAAGCCTTTTTTAATTAAATCACAGAGCTGGATCTCCGCTCTGTTGTCGAGAAAAGCAGAAACAGACGAGGCGTGCAAGACGAAGCCTGTGATATTGTTTACGGCTCACCCCGCCCTTCACACCTTCTCCTGCGTCACCTGGAGGAGACACGCTGGCAGATGCTCTGGCGGCGTGTTCTGTCTTTGGGTAGAATTTATGCTTCAGGGGGAAAAACATCCACAGCGGGCCACCTACCCCTCCTAAAGCTCGGTTCCTCTGCCTTCAGGGACGATGAGAGTGAAAGCTGAAGCTCCTCAGGTCTGTTTGCTTTCTTGACTGTCCCCCCGATGTGTTTATCAGCTCCCGCCTGGGGAGCAAAGCTCCAAATCAATAAAGCAATTAGTACATCCAAGCCCCCGACTCTCACTAGTGAAGAGTCATTGGCGGCGACAGCTACCGAAGCACACAGGGCCCTCATCACTTCTTCGTGGTGGGCTGGATATGGAGGGACGCTTGGATCCGTGGGTTTGATGCCGTCCGAGGGCTCGGGCATGCTGTCTGAGGGAGGTTGGTATATCAAGCTCTGTTCCCATTCTACATGCCGGAGAGGCATGACCTTTTCCAAATCTCACCGCCGACCCTCCTTCATCAACAGTGACTCGTCGATCCTCACTGGACATTTTCTAGCAATTCTATTACTTATTTATGTCCCTGAAAAATCAGGGATATTATGGAATCTTCATCGCCGCCGCAGATCCTTAATGTTAACTCGAAAAACTCCTAAGAATTATTTTTTCATGCCATAACTCAAAAAAGTATTTATACGGAACCGCCCCCAATGGGGGTTGGTATCGGCGGGGACCTCTCTTCTCCATTGCCTGGCCGGCCGGGGGTCTGGGGAGGGTCACAGGCTGTGGGTTCCTGCTCGCGCTACGGAGGTGTGCTGGCATCTGGTCAGGCCAAAAAACAAATGTGACTTAAGCTGTTTATAATATGACCCAGTGGAAACACACATATGCAAAGCTGGTACAAGACAATGTGCCATATAAAGTATAATGTATTTTAACTTGTTTGTGGGTGGGGAGTTTTTCCATCTGTATCTGTTGAAGCACTGCATCTTGATTTGTTTTATGCATAATGTATTTTTTTTATCCTGGATGTCCCTTATATATTGAAATTGTATTACATGTTATCTTTGCACTTGAATTTTGACCACCAGGTTATACTTCTTCTTTTAGTTGTGGAACTCATTCCTGTGAGTTTGTTCGGTGTTTAACATTAAATCGCTGAACCCTCTGCCTCTTGTGTGTCTGAATCTGGGTCCCGAACTTTGTACCAAACCATTCCACCACCTGTAGAAAACAGCTATTTACATTAAAGTAGCCAAAGTTTCATTTCAATCTGGGGAAGAAAAGGAAATAAGACCAAGGTACGAATGGTTTTCAAGTGATGGCTTGAAACCGTTTTCTTTGACTGACTCCCGGTGGTTTAAGTTATCTCTTTGCCGAATTGAGGTCGAAATCTGCAAAAAGTTTTTTTTTATCACGCTGTAATCTCAAAGCTTCCTACAAGGAGAAGAAGAATGACTTCATTAAAAACCAGCTGTAAATCCATATTAGCCTGAAGAGTTTCCAGGCTTCTGGTTGTTGCTGATATGACCCACGGCGTCCATCAGGGAGTAGATCTGTAAATATTTCATTTGGCTTTCTCAACTCTGTAAGTTTTATCGTGTTCAGTCTTTTTCTGGCGCTGAATGAACCGCAAAGTTTATTTAAATGCTGTAATTACAGCGAGAAAACAACTTTTGTAGCCATTAGAATGGAAATATGTTTTGGTAGTATACGCCAAGCCATTACATTAAAACAACCTGCCAAATACATAGTTAAGTATCTCTTATACGAGACGTAGGCTACTGTGTGTTCTGACAACTTTCTATCAGAACCGGCATGAATGTTTTCAGAAATTTGTGCTACAATAATTCTTCTCTGGAATCAGACAACAGACCTTCGCTCCCCACAGGCATCAATGAGCCTTGGGCGCCAATGATCCTACTACCTGTTCACCAGTTAACCTTCCTCAGACAACTTCGGTAGGTACTGACAAAACAGATCTGGCAATCTGGTGATGCTCTAACTCCAATATCTAGAAGTTCCTTAAGTCGCTCGCCCATTTTTCCTGCTTCCAACACATTAACTCAGGGATAGTCAATTCAATTCGGACATTGTTCGTCCGTGGTTATAATGTTATGGCTGATCAGTATACCCATAAGACAGACCATAATGTAATTTGAACACAGAACTTGTCCAGAAGGGGATCACAGAATGAAGACCCGATGACACGTATGGGAGGAAGACAAAGAAAGTGAGAAAAATAAACCACAGAGGAAGAAGAAGAAGAAAAAGATGAAGGCTCCATGTTGAGCCCCCCCCCCCCCAACAGAGATTGTAAAAGCGGCATCAGCACTCTGTGAAATTTCAAAGGGTAGAAAATCCTCAGTGAAGGCGTCATTATTCCGAAGATTTGGTCTTGACACCTCGGCTTTGTTTGACAACCTCACTACCTCAACCTCCTCTTTTTTTCCCAAATCTATAATCTTATTTCTTCTGCACCTCCTTTTTATTTCTCCTCACATGTAACAAAGATCCCCATCGGCTCTTATGGCCCTTCAATCGAAGACCGTCCTTTCGATCAACTCCGGACAATCGCAGCAGACGCTCGTCATTTGTCAGGAGCTCGGCAGACGATGACGGCGTGCACCTGAGGATTATTTACCCGATGATGAATTAATGTGAATTATGCCGCCGCCTCCTCTGAGAAATCACCAGCCAGCACGCCTCACTGAGTCGGCATTCCTTAATTAAGTCCTGCTGAATAAATAACCTGTGTTTATCATTATTATGGCCGAAACCAGGAGAAAGCTGGTTTCCCACAGCTTTAACAGCGCCGTCAAACTGACCTCCGTCTTCAGAGCCGGCGTTGTTCGCCGCTGGGTCGTCCAATTTTTAATACACAATGTTTCCGTATTTAGTGCTTTGAAAACCATCCCAGCGAGTGTTGGTGAGTTCTGACGTGCACTCTTCTTCCCGTTAGTGAAACAAAAGCCAGGCGCCCAGACAGCAGATTCTCTCTCCCTGCCATTCTTGTTTTTCATAAGCTTGATTTATTGTTTCATTCCGTGCCACTTTTTTTTTTTTTCTTTCTGTTGATGACTTCATAAAAGCCGCCAAGCATTTCGCCGCCATTCTACCAAACAAGAGGAGATAGGCGGCCATCCTGTCTGTGAGCGGACGCCGCCGTCGGTTTCTTATAAGCTCCAGCGATGGACAAAGCCGTGATTCACTCCACTGCGGTCTCGCTCAGAGGCTCGCCAAAGATTCAGCTTTGTGGCGTGCAATCTGTCACGGTTCAGAAAGCAGTAGACGGCTTTGATCCACGTCAGCAACAAAGTGCGTCCCTATAATGCGTCTTATTAGAAAGCTGCGTTCCCAGGCTCCTCCCCCCCTCCAACCAGTTCTTATACCTACCTTACATTCTGTATACTTACACTCACAGGCTGGTGACTCCATGACGCCCTAGAACCCGACCAAACCCCATGGAATAAGACATGGCCACCACATGTTCAACACCAAGTTCAGGGTCTGGCTCCAGAGGGGTGCTCCGATCTCCCTACTCTGGGCCAGGTGTCCCAACTTCCTTGGTGCCGATTCTTTGGGGTCTTCAAATCGCTGACCCCTTCAGACCACATTGCCTTAGGAGACCCCACAGGTGGCTCATACCCCGACAACACATCTGCCGGGCCCTCACCCCAATGGTATGGTACCGATTTATTCAGATGGGTTTGGTGATTCTGGTGCGGGATGGGGATTCCCTCTGAACTCAGCCTTCGCGGGATAAGGTTGGAGACCTCAGACATCTAGAGGGAGATGGAGTTGCCGATCCTTCGCATCAAAAAGGAGCCACTAGGGTGGATAGGGTATCTGATCGGGACCTCTCCTTTTCAAGGTTAAGACCCCAGGGTGAGCTGGAGAGTGTTGCTACATTGTTATGCTGGTCCAAAGGTTCAGAGGTCGTTGCAAAGCGCTCTGCAGTTGTGAGATCCCACTCTAGGTTTAACACACGGCACATGCGAGACCGCTAATTGTGAGGAAGAGGAACTGTACATTTTGCCCGGTGTGTTGACCATTTTGAAGAACTCATTACTCAAACTGTTTATTGGACACATATATTTATATCCCCAAAATTTTATATTCAGTGTAATACCCCCATAGAACTAGGTGCAAAGGAGACCTGAATTGATTTTGGGAAAGATCAGTTGTATATTTCTGACACTAGATGGAGCTTTAGCTCCAAAAGTCCAAATTTGTCGTTTGTCGTTTACCCTAAATCTATAACAATTCCAAATAACAGATGAGGATGTGCTTCAAGGTCCAAACTCTCGGCCCTCTGCTCCTCCAGACATTTTTACTTACTTTCTGCTGCACATCAGTAAAACTCTCCTCTTCAGCTTAATGTGACTCATCTGGACGGCCTCCAGGAAATGTCTTCACAGACATCCTGAGCGTTCTACGGGGCAGAACACGCGTTTTAAATGTCGCCATTATTTGATCAGGTTCATTTTATTGTCAGAAGCCAAACCGGTGACGGAGATTGAAATGTAATTTATTGCAATCCTAATGTAGAATGAAATGCATTATGTGCTCAAATGCTTGTTTCGCATTCTTTACTGAGTGCAGGAGTAAAAATTTGGTCCGAAATCTGATTGATCCTGCTGTGATTCCACGCGTGGACGAGGAACGGACTTATCAGTGGTGCTGCTCTGCAGAAAGGCCGAATAAATTAAAAGAAAACTGCAAAATTATTATGGAATTTTTATTTTTTATTTTTTTCATTTCAGGACTTTAATGTGATAATTATACTAAAAGATAATCCGACTCCTAAAAGTTTCACACGGCTTTTTTTTTTTTTAAATTAAGACTTAATACAGTTGAAGCTGGTAATCAATTAAAAAAATGTATTGAGTTGGAAAAAAAAAAAACGCTTGACAAAATCAGTCGAAGAGATCGAAGAGATTTTACTTAAAGCTAGGCTTTGATCTTGGACTTAAAAACATCAGGCTGTTCCCTATCATTACCAGGCTGGGTCAGAACACCTCGCTGTTTATTTTTTTTTTTTCATTCCATCCAAATGGAAGGAGAAGATCTACGTATGCTAGAACTCCTACACATTCTTTTTTTTGTCTCGCTGCCTCTTTCCTCTTACCGTTCTCTCTCTGGCAGGTTCATCATGCGTGTTGAACCGGGTCAGGTCTGCGACTCGGGCTGGACTAATCTTGCCTAAACGCCAGACGATTTTCAAATCCTAACCGATTTTAAAAACATCGGGCATTTGGTTGTATATCTCTGACACTAGGGGGAGCTTTATCTCTGAATCTTATTGGGCCATAATTTCTCAACCGTTGGTCCCATTTAGTCCAAATTCAGTGCGTATGAATCGAGTCAAGGAGATCTACTCGTACACCTCATACAGTAAGGGGAGCTTTTTAATATCAATTCTGTGGGCATATCTTCACTTTTGATTTGAGGCGTTCAGTCAGAGGTGGATGGGGATTGGGGACTTTTCAGGGACACACTCTAGCTGTCGGGGATGACAACAGCCTCATTATTCCCCTTTGTGGGCTCTGCTAATCCCCCAAAGTTAAGTGAACTCAGTGATACGCGTCCCTGTCGAGTCTCAGCGACTCACTCACTCCCACAGATTCACCTGTTAGAGGAGTCCGCGGGGAGAAGCCATCGAGTCGAGCTGTTTGCATAAGTAAGACAGTAAAATCGCATGGGCATCTGTTTCTCCTCCAAGTACACGGCTACATTTCCCTCCCATGTCTGCGTTCCCTCAACCGTGTTAGCTGATTGTAATGTAAATGAGCCAAGTATGGACCTGTGCATAAACAAGCACAGATGCTTAATATCGCACGAAAGCCACCGCACAAGAAGCAGGGGAAGACATTTCCTGTGACAAATTGGACCCCATGAATCCAATCAGCACTTTGTGCGGCTGATTATTCATCCTTCCATCACCCATCCATCCACTCGTACATACATTCATACCTTTTCTTTTTGCATATTTGTGACTGGGTCACAGTGCCAGCTGACTAAGAAGGACCCTCCTCATCCTCCTCCCTGCTGGATGTGAGTGTGAAATCCACAAAGGGAGTAATAATGGGGGGCTTCATCGTTAGCTGGCCCAACCAAACCCGAATTCCTGAATTCCCTCCAGGTGTTTGAGATCTTCACCCCAGCTTGACACCCGCAAGTTGGTTATCTCTGCTTCAGCTCTTTTTTTAAAAGTCCTGCTTCTTTCAACTGGAACTCTGACCAACTACCTAATAGAATATGTATGCATCTTAAATACAGTATAAATAAAAGAATCGATATTTTTCAAAAATGAGGGCAAGCTCAGCTTCCCGACTGAGACTCGAGTTAGCCGCCTTTGGCTACAAAGGCAGAAAAACGTATACCACTAAGCAAACTAGCTTTTGATTAAGAAATAAAACAAACTGTATATAATATGTAAACGGAATACGGTATAAATAATAAAAGTCCCCTTATTCTGTAATGGAGCATGCTGAGATTTGAACCAACTACCTTTAATTTCAAAGGCAGGGTTTCATATATATATATATATATATATATATATATCACTAATCATACTGCCTTTTGATTAAGAAATATCATATTGTATATATAAAATGTACGCATGACACCGTATAAATAAAAAAGTTCATATTTTCTAAATGGAGGGAAGGTCTGCCTCCAATTGAGACTTGAACCAACGACCTTTCATTCCAAAAGCAAAGACAATTATGTCTAAGGCTCCGTGGTAGTAGCTGATTTAAAGATATATTAATAGTATGTATATATTATATATGCGTAATATAAATATAAAAAATAAAAGTGAATATTTTCTGCAGGGGGCCTCCGTCCAGCTGAGACTCGACCAAACAACCTTTTTGTTATAAAGGCAGAGACATTTACCACTAAGCCATAGAACAGCTTATTTAGGAATATAATCACATTTGTATATTAGTATGCGTAATACAGTTTAATTAATAAAGCTCATATCTTCTGGAAGGGGGCATGATCTTCTTCCAGCTGAGATTCGAACCAACTACCTTTGGTTTATAACGGCAGTGACGTATGACACTATGCCAACCGGCTTTTCATTCAGAAAAAAAAAACACAAGGTATACATAAAATGTAAGAGTAACACAGTATAAATCCTAAAAGTTGATATTTCCTGTATTGGGACAAACTTTCATTCCAGCTGAGACTAGAACCAACCACCTTGGTTTATAAAGGCAGTGAAATAATATCACAATGCCATCGGATTGCTTATTTAGAACTATAATAACATATAAATAATGTGTATGTGTGATACAGTATAAATAATAATCTTTATATTTCCTATAGTGGGGAAAACTCTGCTACTAAAAGTACTGATGTCTTTCTTTCTATCTTTCTTTCTTTCTTTCTTTATTCTTTGTTTGGAACAGTGAGAAAAAACAAAAAATGACAACAACGAATGTAAAACGACGTCAAACACACAAACGGTCGTTTAAAACACATGTGGGTGAATCCTGCCATTTGTTGTAAAGTGTTTGAAGTGGCTGGTCCGACTGAAAAGGTTCCATACGTTATTATTACGCTGCATTTCATTTTTGCCATGATGGTGGTGTAGGTGGTTGGAGAGGTTAGTGGGGGTTGAGTCAGTTCATAATGTTCCACAGAGGGAGAGTGGCAGAAACACTCTGTGTTTATTCACAAACCTCTTCAATCTGTTCCTTTTACTTCCTCTCTCTCACACACACACACAGAAACACACACACACACACACACACACACACACACACAGAAACACACACACACATACACACACATACACACAGACACATCAAAATACACACCAACACACATATACACACAAACAAACACACACAAACACAACCACACACACACACAAACACACACACACATACGCACAAACAAATGCACACACAAACACATGCACACACATCAAAACATACACACGCAAACACACAAACACAGCCACACACACACAGGGAAACACCCACACACAAACACATCAAAACACACACATACACAGACTTACACACACGCACACACCCACACAAACACATCACAAACATACACGTATACAAATAACACAAAAACCCAAAAACATACACACTCAGACACACACAGATACAAACACACACACACAAACACATCAGAACACACACACACACATACACTCCCACACACACAGAAACACACACACAAACACATCAAATAAAACAAAAAACATAACTTTGTGTATTTGTATTTTTCCAGTTTGGATGTTCGAGGTCCCTAAAAGTCACATCACTCCGTTGGGACAACTTCTTCTTTCACCTTCCACAACTTCTCCCTTTTTCTCCTGCTCGTTTTTTTCCCAGCTGAGTGTTTGTGAGAATTACAGCGTAAAAATAAATCTTGATCGTCCATCAGCTGTTTCTCGCTCTAGAAAGACGACGAGATCTAGTCTCCGGTTTTCAACCACTTCTGTTGTTGGTGGTTCCTCTCAGCAGAACCAGGAGGCTTCTAATCCAAACCTGATGAATCTTTTTAAATTGTTTTTCTTTAAATGGGCGCCAGCATTAATGACACCTTCCATATTGACACACAAACAAAACTGTTATTCGTATAAGTCTATTGACGGCTCCGGATGCACGCGGGCTTACGGCGCCGTTAGAACGACTTCCGTTGAATCTTTTATTTTATTAGCTGGCGGTTTGGATCATGACCTCCATAAAATATTATTCACGCCGTAAATTCACTCATTGCTCGTAAGCAGCCCCCACGGCTTTATTCGCCGCCGTGAATCAAGCTGATGTGGAGGACCGTAAAAATGACAGCTAGCGGCCGCAGTGGCTCGTGTCACGCCTCAATCTGAGAGCACGGTCCACAGAGTCGCCGCAGCGGCTTCCTGTGGGCCACACGGGTCATTCTGCACCACCAAATATGAACGCAACTGGGTCGATACCGCGCCGAAGCTCTGAGCCGACCAGAGGAGTGTTGGAAGCTTCTCCATGATGTGTAAAATCAAAAATGCCTGACGTTAGGTGGGTTTACACGGACAGCGCTTATTCCGAATAGGTTTGGAAAAAGGCGCCTAACCGGAAAGAAATGCTGCGTGTAAACGCCTCTTTACGAAAGAAAAGTTCTTTCCTAATTTCGTTCCTTTGGATGGATGTTGTCTGAGTCGTTTCATGAAAGCCTTTCCGATAGCCAGTCGCGTCACGTAAACGCCGTTTCTGAAAGCCTAAACCTCATCGCAACTTTGAAAGAGTTAAACATCGTCGGACGGTTAGATGGACGAAAAGTTACTTCCGAACGCGCCCCGTTTGTCGTGTTCTTCTTCTAAGCGCTTGTTGGCGGTCGGCGCCCAGCTCATCGTAGCATTATTACCACCTTATGAACGGGGACGTTGATAATCCGTTTCCGATCAGATGAGTCGATGCGTGTAAAAACCGGGTCGGAAAAGATCGCAGGTCACATAAACAGGGCACCGACATCGCAATTGGTAAAGGTTTGATTCGGATAGGAAGAAAGGTTTCCCGTGTAAACCCTCCTTATGTGTGCGAGCTCGGCAACAACTCAAGAAGTGCGGCTCGTTCTTCATCTTGACTCGGTACTTAAATGAAAACCGGATGCAATGTTTCGGAATCCTTCCACACTTTGGTAAATACATATTCTTGCGGCGCGCTGGAGGAGGAGAGCATTTCAAACGCCATCACGTCTGCATCATGCAGTTAATATAACGCTGTGGGACATTTTAATGCAAGGTAATTCCAAAAAATACGGATTCCATGCAAAACACCAGAATGTTAAATTTATGAATTTTTATTCTGCTTTTTTTTCCCCCCTCTAATTACATTCTGACTTTAAACGCATTGTGAATTTTATTGTAATTTTTATGGTGCTGGACTGTTTATGCATTTTTTACTGCTATTTTTTTTTTCTTATTACCCTTTGTTCTCTTCCTTTTCTTAGTTTCTTTGTTTTATGTTCTATGCAGAACACGTTGAATCCCCTCAGTGTTAGAAATGTGTAATATAAAAACATTTGCTTTTTTGCAAGGTGAAGCTAATGAGACGTATAATAACATGCAATTTTTTTTTTTTTAAACTTGCATGATTTGTGCAAGGTTGATTTTCTGCCTGATAACTAAATAATTTAGAAGACACTGTGTTAGATTGTCCAGACAAGACAAAGCAGCAATCGTCTTAAATTAATGATGATGACAGTGGAAGGAAATTGCAGAAATTACCATTGGTATAATTAAAGTAAGTAAACTCGAATGAACCTGAAGAGACATTTGAGTAAATCCAGGAGGGTTCAGTTTTAAGAAAAACTACTGGAGTATCTGTATAGTGGACCCTAATCCTAATCCTAGTCTCTCTGCAGGACCGGTTCTGCGCTTTTGAAGCTCTTTATTAGTGTGTTATATCTTTTTAATCTATATAAGACAGTATCGCATGTTTATTCTGCTGGTTTTAGTTTGTTCAAAAGTCATAAAATCACACTGAACGGCAATGAAAAGCCCAAAAACGTTGCATGATTCACATAAAACATCCACCAATGTGGGCCCGGTATCAGTTACGTGATGCCCTATGTTCTGACAGCTTTCCATCAGAACCAGCGTTCAGTTTTTTCAGCAGCTTTTGCTACAGTACCTCCTCTGAGCCATGGGCACCCATGACCCTGTCCTTCCTTTCAACCGCTCCGATACAAAACACTGCAGACTGGGAACGTCAAACCAGACCTGCGGTTCTGGAGATGTTCTGACCCAATTGTCTCACCAATTTGGTCCTTGTCAAAGTCGCTCAACTCTGTATTCTTGCCCCTTTTTTTCCTGCTTCTCACCCATCTGCTTCAGGATTAAATTAAACATTTGCCGCCTTTATAGCCAGATAATCTATGTTATTCTTTCATATTCTTATTATTCTATATTTCTACTGTATTTATGTTACAATATCATATCTGAGCAGTGCGATTAAAACATTTAAATTGTATTTATTTGACCTTTGATTGACAGGAAGTGTCATTGAGAGCGACTTTGAGGAACGTAAATGTAATATTCACATATTATTATATATAAATATGATAAAAATATTTTATAATGTGAATATTTATATATTTTTGATATTGTAATATTATTGGTAAATACTAAAGCTGAACCAGAGGAGGGTCGGAGGTCGGCTGGAAGTTTAGAAAAAGTATATTCAACCCCAAACGCTAATCGTTATAGCTGATGGATGTTTTGTTTTTTTCATGTATGGTTCCATCCAATTAAGGAAACGCGAGGCTGAGTCTGTCTCGCAAGAGTTCTTCTCTGGCCCGCAGCGCCGACGATTTCATGGCCTCCTGACAAAACAGTAGTTAAATGAGCATTCAGACCGCTCTGTGAATCCTTTTAATTGGGAGCTAATGGACTAGAGGGACCTCTTCTGCTCAGGTCCAGGGAAGCGTGAGCTTCATAATGTGATTAGAATATTATTACTAGCTACTGCTGACGAACCTCCGGCGTGACTGAGGAGTGCGCGGCACCGGCGTGAGAAGAACGGCACGTGGGGACGAATCGGTCGCGGCTGAAGTCGTTGCCTTTCGTGAAGCTCGCGTTGTTTCCGGTAAGCTGTTGGCTCCTGGGGTCAAGATGTTGTGGGAAGGCAAAACAGGGGGCTGCCGCGAAGCTCCAGATGAAAAATGATTGCGGCCCCAGGAAGGACCCCGGGAATGTGACTCATCCTACTGCTGAGCATCACCGGTTCCTTCCTTTTCAAACGACCGACCACTGGGATGATTTTCCACTCCAAACCGGACAGCTCATGCTATTTCCTGGTGACCGGTCGCCCCCCCGAAATTGACTGTGTCTGAAACACATCAGTGACTTGGAGTGTGGAAATTGGGGCTTAAGCAGCCCAAACAGCCATGTTATTACTACAGGGACCGTTTCACCCAAAACGCACATCATCCTCCCCCTCTGCTTCAAACACGTCTTCCCTCCTGTCACTCCCTGCGGTCCTGGGATCCAATTTAATGGATGTATTCACACAAACATGTTGCCAGTGACGAGGGGGAGGGAGTGATCAAAGAAGCAGGCGACCTCTCCTCAGTTTAATGGCGATCTTGAATTCCGTCAGGTGTGCCGGGGTGGTGCCGCCGCCGATCCCCAACCAACCCACAGAGAGCGGGGCTGCAGGATCTGCTCTGGTGAGGAGGCAATTATCGCTGCAGCCGCTGGAGCGTAGGTCCATGTGGGGATCTAATTAACGAGTTTGATGCCCAGTCTGTGAAAGCAGCACTGCGACATCCAGAGATGTGTTATACTCCTCTTATGTACTGCAGTATAGTAATATCACAGCGTGGGAAGCCCGGATCAGAGTGGAAGGAATTGAGTAGGAGGCAGACATAAGAAATGTGTCCAGTGTATCAAAATAAAAGAGTCAGAATCAGTTTTATTGGGACAAATATGTGTTTGCATACAAGGAATTTGACTCAGTTTTCCCGTTCTCGCTGGAGTTACGACTAGGAACAACAACAGCATGAATTATACAAGACCGGTGACATCACTGGTGATGTCACATAGCAGTAATAATAGTAGAAATGGGTCCATCCTTTTGTGGCCTTCTTTTGAGTTGTAGCGGAGAAACTTCCTTACTTAAAGGACATAATATACCCGATAAATGATAAATAAACTTGACTATACTCGTTTGTGTTTTATTTAAACAGAGGTGTTAACAAAATGTCAACACAAACAAAACCCACACTATGTGTGAGCACAATACTGATTAAAGGTGTTATGATTCTTAAACAAACAATTAGCAATCATGGTTGGATTTATAGAAACATAAAGCTTATGGTGAAGGGAGGATAAGTCGTTTTCTCACCCACTTTACCACACAGGCGTAAACCTTAAGGGGGTCAAATTCTTTCCTGACTCTTGTTTGTAAATGTGCAAACACAGACTTCAGATTCAGACTTGATTTATTTCAGTCATATTTATCCATTTGTCCCATTCTCATACACACACATGTATATTTATATACAATATACAAGGGGGAAATGAAGACAACAGAAGAATTTTGTGATTTTAATACAAGAGAAAGAACATTTCTATCCTAGTCACATACATATAATGTACTTTACAACCAATGAGGTTAAATCTGATACACAGTGTTCCTCTTCAGCCGATAATCCAAGTCAGACTTTCTCAACCAGCGCTCCACAGCAGTCTTAAGGGTCCAGTATATAAAGTACTGACGTTGATATCCAGTGTCGTCAGACGGGAGATGGAGAGTTATCGAACCAGAGCCTTCAAATCATCATATTTTGAGGTAAATTATCATACGCCTCAAATTTGCCTGCTGTCGAAGCTCAGAGCTGAATCCCCCGATAATTTACTGCTACTGTAATGTTTATTTACAGTTTAACCTTTTTCTTCACAGCAGTTGGACACGCCGCTGACGGAGATGCGTCAATCAAACATTGTCGTGTTTGAGGCGCAGTCAAAACTAAATGCGTGAAATAAGATTCTGTCTGTCCTACATATCGTAAAGATGCCCAACGTGGGATAAAAAACATAAATAAAACTACTGACATGATCACTTATATTATTAGACTACATTAACCGCTCGCATTTCAGCAGTCTTTAATCCCGTTATCAATCAATCCAACTTTATTTATACAGCAAATAAGCAAATAAATAAAATGTTATTCAGTATTCTTTACTTGTGATTGACAAAAACAAGAGAAAAAGTAGATAAAAATGAAAATAATACCAAGAGGAGAGATAAATTGTGTCGAATAAAACGTAAGATACTATAATAACAACACTAATACAACGAGGTAATAATACAAAATAACAGTAGAATAGTAGAAGTAGAATAAAAATTAATTAATAACATTACATGTCATTGACTTCTCCGTCATTTTCCCATGATGTTTTTAGTATTGCTGGTTTTCTCCGCCATCATCAGAAGAAAAAAAAAAAAGCAACAGTTTGAAGCCACCTGCTGAAACGAGGGTGGCTTCAGAATGTTGGGGGCTGAAATCCACCTGTTGCTACATGCTAACAAGCTAGCTCTCCCTCACGTATCTCCGTACGTGTGTGTGTGTGTGTGTGTGTGTGTGTGTGTGTGTGTGTGAGGAGTTTCTGCCACATACCAAAACTACGTTGGCTTTGCATCAGTCAGATGTGACTGACAAGGGGAACGAGGTGAGGCAGCAGTAACTACCGCGAAAAAAAAATCTGTGCAATCATCTGGTCATACACACACACACCCACACACACACGCACACACACACATCTGTGATCAATGCAACACACTCTCCAGCACATTTCACTTCGTGTCCTCTCTTCTGCTGCAAAGCAAAGCGACACTACGGATTCCTCTGCCGCGTTTCCCTCCTCATTACCAGCAGACCCCCGTTTGTCCCTCTGAAGCCGCTGACAGGAAACTTGATGAGCGAGAGGACCTCTATCCATATTCAAACCTGTCAAAGTCCTCTGATTTGAACGTTTGTGCCGGCAACATGCAAAGAGGCGTCATTATGCACCAACAAAGGCTGCGAAAAAGGCTGCTTTTCATCCAGCGGCTTCGCTGTTCTGTTTGGTTCGCCCTCGCGGCATTCATTCGCTTGAAATATTTCTGCACCCGTCCGTGATGACATTATAACCGCTGGCAGGTGAAGTCAGATGAGTAACATTGATTATCTCATTACAGCGGCACCCATTTAGTGGGTGGGAATGTATTAGGCAGCAAATGGATATTTTGTCCTTCTAGTTGACGAGTCGGAAGAATTGAAGTATCGTAAGACCTGCAGGTGTCGTTGGGTCTTCCCGGTCTGCAGGCTTTAGTACCGCCCACAGTAGTCTCAGGAGGGACAACGTTAAATTAGCACGAGGCTAATTCATCCGCGTGACAAGAGAAGGCTTGTCCACGTTGTCCGAACCCACAGAGGAGTTATTGGAGCACAAATTGCTGAAATGACTTGCTGGTTCTGGTACAAAAGTGCAACATACAGGGCCGCTGGTTTTTTTGACTCATTGGTTTATATGCTCTTAAAACCCGGACAGAAAAACTACACGACCTACACTGCCCAATTCTCTGCATTGTACAAGCGATCCCCGTGATTGAGCTCCTCAAATTAAATCTATTATAAAAACTGTGTTTTTCATAATAAAAAAAACTACCTGCGATCTTGCGAGAACTTCTAACACAATAGTCTTTGTTTTATCGGGATCCCTGATAAAAGTCTTCAAAGACTTCAGTATGTTCAAAACAGTCTGTAAGGATCCTGATGAGAGTTCGTAAACACGAACACATCACCCCCGTTCTTCATTCCCTTCATTGGCTTCCCATCTCCACCAGGATTGATTATAAGATCTCTCTC